>VDFB02013846.1:35413-61663 GCA_007258455.2 Sequoia sempervirens | reverse complement strand
AAGTATAAATCTGCCCTTGATGATGAATTCATCTATCGAATCTCGCATATGTTTCCCGTATATGACCAATTGACTCAGCTGATGTTGATTCGCCAGTGACTCTAGAATTTGTGGAAGCAACAAAGTGGCCTGTGAAGTGCCATGAAAGAGATTGGAGACATATTGCCGTAGTTGCCAAATCTCAGCCTTGAGGGCTGCCTTATCTTCTCCATCCTTAAGCACTCGTTCCTTTAGATTATCTGCTGCAACCTCGAAGAGATTCACATTGATTTGTCGGGTGCTTCTACCGAGATTGGCCTTGACAACCTTGAAGTCATCAATCTCAACCTTGTCAACATTCTTGTCCTTCGGAGGTGTAGCAATCTCAAGGATAATCTCGCCATTAGAACTCTTCTTCATGTGAACTTGCTTCTTAAGTTTCTTTATTGGTGTCTCTTGGTAGATGCTATCAAGTTCTGCAAAGTTCAACTGATAAGAAGGCTTCCTCCTCTTCTTGCCTAGGATGTTCTCAAGCCAAGACGAGGAGTCTTTGCTAACTTCTCTAGGAGGCTCGGTTCCAGTTCCATCAACTCTTGATGAATCAATAGGTGTTGAGACTTTGCGAACTAGTGAATCAACTTTTGAATCTATATGAATGGGAGAAAGCTTCGATGATGGCGGAGAAATAAGAGATGAAGGCACTGCTTCAACTTGTGTTGATTCTACTGGAACTTTTGATGCATTTGCTGGCTGGTCTTGCTAAATCTGAATGGGAGACTTCACCTTAGTCTTGAACTTTTCATTTTTCGCAAAATGCCACTGCTCGATTTGCATTTTCCGTTGTCTGACAGATCCTCGGCATTGGATGATGAATCAATTGAGGAGCTTGAACATAATTGAGATGATCTCCTGCTTTTCCTAGCCCTGGAAACTACTTTTGATTGTTTCTTTGCGTAACTGAATTGGATTGATGGGGAAAATTGCACGTTTTTCGAAAAGTGGGCAAAATCGACTAAGGCATGAGACCCTAGGCACCTTCCTAGACAGGGGCGCCTAAGCATGCTTGAGTTAGATTTTTTTTGTAAATTTCACCATTTTTGGATTTGCCTCCGTTTTGCATGAACTCCACCTTTTCTCGATCGTTGACAGTTTGACATTGTCTGCTCAACATTTAAGACTTCGAATTCGGTACTTGGTAGCAAATCCTCCATTGATGACCTTGGAGCTCGTGCTTCGCCTTTTGAAAAAGTAGAATTGACCCACTAAAGAAATCCTGACCTTTTGACGATTCTGATTGGACTAGCCTGATTGGGAAGTATTTTCGACCAATCAAAATCAGTTAGAGCCCTCCAAACAAAGATTCTATTTTTAGAAAGTTTTGCCAACATCTATTTGACAACAAAGCAAAAAACCCTGAATCAAGTCTATTTTTAGAAACTTTCTAAAAATAGAAAGTTTCTATTTTTAGAAATTTTGACTTTTGACGAATTTTTTTACAAGACTTTGACCACTCTTTACAGAATGCCTTAATGAAGCAATTTTTTTTGATTGGGCACAACAAAAGGTGATTTGAAAAGGTTGTGGACGTGATTCTTTGGTGTGTTCATGGGCTGTTGTGAAGTCATGATGATTGCTTAAATCTATGGTTGTATTCATTTTGGTATGCCTTGCCTTCATTCTCTTAGTCAACATTCATGTGAGAGATGTAATGCATGATGACGATCTTCTCTGGCTTTGAGTGGTTTTGAAAATGCGATTTGGGCAAAGTCTGTTATGTATGGACTCAGTTTCTATGCTTTGTCTTCGTGGCAGTTATGTATACAACAGATCATTTTTAAGATTAAAAATAGGGTAGTGATTGCTGGTCGATGCATATGAGGATATTTTTGTTCTTGTATTACGTATGTGGACTTAGGTAGTTTGGTGAAGTCTGCTTACTTTGTTTGAGATATGAGTCTAGCTTGTACGTTGTGGAGCTGAGAGAGTTATTTCAGGCTCTTGTGAGGATTTTGATTATTGCTAAAGTATTTTTTTTTTTTAAAATCCGTATTTTGGTTGTGTGAAGGTGTGGCGTTTTGAGTTAATTCGTGCCAGGAATCATGAAGACTTATTTTATGATTTGAAGTATGTGTAGTGCTGTTTCAAGTTGCAAGATTGTTGAGGTAGCATTCAAATTGAGGTAGTGTTCAGATTATGATAGTTCTCAATTTGAAGAGAATATGCATGTGGAAGGATGCATTTTGTGTCAAGAAATCAGAATTCCAGAGTTGTGAAATTTCTCAGTGAGTTGGTGCTCACACTAGAGTTGGTACTTCAAGGAAGTTGGTGCTTCTAGTGAGTTGGTGCTCACCTTTGTAATTTGGAGATTGTAGTCTCTTGGGTTGGTGCCCTTTTGAAGTTAATGAAAGCAATAGTTCTATTGTGGTTTTTTACTTGAAAAGGTTTTCCACGTGAAATTGATGTCCTTCTTGTTGACGTTTTCCCTTACTGTTTTGATTGCCGATTCTTATGGTTTCAAGTTTTAAAGTTTTAAAATACTGATTCACCCCCCCTCCTCTCAGTATTTTCTGTGTGCTCTTCAAAGAGTTCATAAACTGAGACAGTTATTCCAATCTTGCAGCAATCATAATTAAAGGAAGAGAATGCAGTGAAGTCATGCTGGGAATAGCTAACAGCACTACTTTTTAATGACCAAAAAATAGTTACACCTGCAAATCAAGATAATGGAGGCAAGCCGAAAGGCACTTGGTCTAACGACAATGCCGTTGTTGTAGGCACTTAGATGGTGCTGAGTTCAAATCTCTTCAATGCAAAAAAAAGGGAAAAGAAAAGATAATGGATGCAAAACTCCGAGAAAGTAAAAATGTATTGATATGAAGAATAGACTAATATTAATACAGGATAACAACTGTATTCACAAGAGAGGAGGACCTAACCACTTATCAGAGTATTATTATAAGAGATGAATGCGGGAAATTTAAGACTACAGATTTAGAAATAAAAATTCTCAATATATTAGCCCAAGTTAAAAAAAGCGATTTCTCTCAATTTAAGAAAAACACCGCTGGAAATTCGAATTACAACGACCCTCTGCCCAGCAAAAGAATATACAAAAGGTGTGAAATCATTAGGAGTGAATTAATCAATACATCATTTGTTTATGACATTGCAAAGTGGGTTTGGAATTTCTTTGCAAAGTTGGGACTTTCTGAGAGCAGCAACTGCAAAGGAACAAAGAGGTAGTAAGTATTATTGTATTATTTAATGGTCATCTTAGCCTTTAGTGAGTCAGTAGTTTACTTTTAGTTAACTTAGTTTGCTTCAGTTAGCTTTTAGTAACTTTCAGCTAATTACTTTTGTTGACGATTGTTTCCTTTTAGAAACATAGTCTTATTTTACATATTATTTAAAAATTATTCACTCTCTTTTATAAATAATGAATGTGAGTCATCGTTATCATTCATGGTATCCGAGGAGCATAAGAGCTCATTTTGGCAAGATTTTTTGAATGAATAAAGAGTTTGTATCGGTCATATGAGAGATTTGGGAATTTCTAGAAGGTTTTTCAATTTTAAGGAAAATAAAATCAGGGTTTGGGAAAAAATCAATTTTTTTTCAAATTAGTTGAAGATTTTCAAAAGCCAGTTAAGGTTTTCAGAATTTACTTCTTGATTTTAAGTTTTTGCGCTTGTAAAATTATCTCACTGGAAGTTTAAGAGATCGTTTGATTTCCATGATGGGTGTATCTTGTTTTGGAAAGGCTTGACTATCTTTGTGGAGTTTTCTTAGGATCTGCAATTTTTGTGTAAAATGACCCTAGGGTTTGCTGTTCAAAGATTTGTGGCCTGATTTTCCAGATTTTCTGACTAATTTCTGAGGTGTTTTGAAGATTTTTTTTGAAAAAATCTTGCTTTTTCAAAAGTTTTTTGAAGATTTTTTCTAAAAAACTCTCGCATTTCTAAAGTTTTTTGAAGATTTTTTTAGAGAATCTGGCACCTCAAAAGTTTTTTTAAAGATTTTTCTTGAAAAATCTTGCTTTCACTAAGATTTTTTTGAAAAAATCTTGCTTTTCCGAGTCTCATTTTAGACAATAATTTACAAAATCATGGGAGTTGTGCCAGCTGATTGTCTAGGGTTTAATGCCAGCTGATCACAAACTTTACCTCATTTTTCGTGCTTTTGGAAAACGGTAGGATGGCATCTATGCAGTCTGACCAAGCGTCTACCTCTTATGCATTGATGGCCAAACGGCCAACAAATCGTGTCAAATCATCTACATGGTGCATCAATTTTGGAGCCTCTCGACATTTTACAAATAGGAGAGATTGGTTCACGGAGTATATGGTTAGCTCCGATTCCGTCATCTTTGGTGGTGGCGAAGAGTATATAGTTATTGGCAAGGGCAACATCTAGATCACATTTGGTGGGAGAAATTTAATATTTCTCAATGTATACTATGTGCCGGGCATGGAGCTTAATCTGCTCTTGGTGAGTTAGATTATGTGACACAGTCCGAAGTTGGACATCATTTTTAGTTCACACAAGTGCCAAATTGTTGATAAGGAGTCCAAGAAAACTGTGGCAGTTGGGCTCGAGGGTCATGGTTTGTATCGGCTACTTGATATTGGAGATTCTCTGGAGCATGCATTGGTTGCAAGGAGTTCATCTATTAGCACTCTTTGGCATCAACGGTATGGTCATCAAAACATTGCCTACCTCTCTCAATTGGCTTGGGAGGATTTGGTAGAAGGCTTACCTGTGATTCAGCAGTAGACACATGGTGTTTGCGAAGCTTGCCAAGTAGGGAAGCAACATCGTACTCCATTTTCAAATGGAAAGTCTTGGAGAGCATCCAAGGTTCTACAGCTGGTTCATGCAGATGTTTGTGGACCAATGAATACTGCATCAGTCACTGGTGCCATGCATTTCTTCTTGTTTGTTGATGATTTTAGTAGGAAAATATGGGTGTATTTACTCAAGGAAAAGTCACAAGTGTTTAATGAATTTCAAAAGTTTAAGGCATTAGTTGAAAAAGAGTTTGGATGTCAAATCATAACTCTTAGGTCAAACAATGGGGGTGAGTTCTATTCCAACTAGTTCACCGACTTCTGTGCTAAACATGGTATTAAGCGTCAATTTACCACACCCTATACCCCTTAGCAGAATGGTGTTGTCAAGTGGAGTAATTGTACCATCACAGAAATGGCCTGCTGTATGTTGGAGAACGTAAATGTTCCCAAGAAGTTTTGGGCCGAGGTAGTGTATACCATAGCGGCCTTCGTTTGGGAAAAATCGGCAAACCAAAAAATCAGGATTTTTTGAAAAATCGTGAAAAAATCGGGAAAAAATCGGATTTGAAAAAAAATGTAAAGGAATGTAGAAAAATAGACAAAACCTATGTTTTCTAAAAACTCAAGGTCATTTCCATAGCATAGAGATATAGAGAGCAAATAAAACAGAGATTTTAACTCGTGAATTGTAGAAAATAGATATTTTTTGTATATATTCATATCGCTGATTACATTGCATTGCACAAAATATACTTCTCATAAATAAAAGTAGATGTTGACATATGACAAAATGTCAATTACAATAGTGTGTAACTTTGTACAAAGTCAACCTCTAATCTAAGTACAAAGTGACAAAAATAAAATGTAGCCAATGACAACAACGCTAGAGGGTAGCAGGTCTTGATGATGAAGCTCCTACTCCAGTGCTTCTAACCAAATGCTCAAATATTTGACCAGGCACTTCAGCCTCCTCTAGTATATCGATATCCTCAGGTGCAAGAGAATATTCGTCAGCAGCAATCCATTCATTATCTGGATCAATCTCATCAAGGTCAATTGGGTCATCATCCTCAACAGTACCTATTGCAGCCCATGTAGGAATTAGTCTTGGCCTTACAAGTGAAAAAGATAATGAATACAATTTCAACTAACTACAAGTATATTGAAAGTCTAACCTTGAGCTTTCTTCAGCTTCAAGCGGAGGTTGTGGTGAACAAACACCAAGTCGCTCATTCGTTGTTGTGTTAGCCGGTTGCGTTTCTTGGAGTGTATGTGTTCAAAAACACTCCAATTACGCTCACAAGCAGATGAACTACATGGCTGGCTCAAAATGCGTCTCGCCATCCATCTAAGGTTTTTGGTTTCATGACCAAAATAATCCCACCATTGTGCTGCAAAAACACATTACATGGAGATGATATCATGTAAGAATATCTTAAAATAATCATCATGTCCACAAAATAGAGACTATCACAGGTTTATAGAGTCTACCTGGTAGCAAGGTATTTCTGCCTTCGATGGCGGCTATAGATGAGAGAAAACCCCTTGCTTGCTTGTACGTTGCTAACTCTCCCATAGCTCCCTGTAATTGTTCTCTGGAAAACATTTTTTCCATGCACATGAACAAGCCCTGTGTTACCTCACCATCATCATTTCTAAATGAAGAGTCATAGAACAAACTTGGATTAAGATAATATCCTGCAGCATGGAGAGGAGAATGCATCTGCTGATCCCATCTTCTATCAATTATGTCCCATAACGGCATATAAGTGTCCCTGTCATTTTGCATCCTACCCCTCATCACCTCCTTGGCCCTATCCATGGCCTCATACAAATAACCCATGGGGGATTTATCCCCATCCACTAGTCTTAAGACTTTTACTAGAGGCTCTGAAAACTCTACAACTTGTTCAGCTGCATCCCAAAAACTAGAAGAGTACATATAGCCTGCCACTGCTATGCCTTCTACTAGATTTGCGAAGCCAGACGACTCCCACTCATTTGAAACAAACATTCGTTTCAAATTCATTTTTTGTTGGCATAGAGTCTGTAGTGCAAGGAAATGTGTTGCAAATCTTGTCACCCCTGGTCGAACTAGCTCCTTGCCTTCTGTGAAAGTACGCATCATGCACAAAACCCTTGTGTGATTATAAATGAATTTTGTAACCTTGCGGGCCTTTTGCAATACCTCCTTAACCCATTCAAGTTTTCCAATGTCCTCAAGGGTTAGATCAAGGCAATGTGCTGCGCATGGGGTAAAAAATATAGACGGGTATTTGTCTGTCAAGAGTCTACCAGCGGCTACACAAGCTGCAGCATTGTCTGTAATAAATTGAACCACATTTTGTGGCCCAACTTCTATTACCACAAGATCATACATCTCAAACAATGCAGCTGCAGATTTGATAGTATTGGATGCATCCAGGGAGTTCAAAAATATAGTGCCAATCTCACAAGAGACAAGGAAGTTGATGAGGGTTCGATTCCTTCTATCTGTCCATCCATCTGACATTATGGTGCAACCAGTCTTTTCCCACTCTATTTTATGCTCTGTAACATCTTTAACATCTCGTACTGCATCATTGAGCATACCAACCCTCAAGCTCTCGTAAGATGGGGCTTTGAACCCAGGACCCGCACCTGCAATAGCATCCACCATACCTTGCCAATATGGCGATCTAGCAACATGAAATGGCAAGCTAGAGTAGTACCAAAAGTTTCCAATCGCCTTCCTTGCTTGTTCATGGACATTCTTCCTCCATCCTGTACTCTCCAAAGTGGTTTGTGCTCCTGGTGTAGTACGAGGTGCAAAGAAAGCATTAATGTTTCCTCCACCTGTGTTTGGGCCACGCGCTGTAGAAGGAGGTGTTGACCCTGATTCCCTCAAAAACTCACTTGCATCATCATCCTGACCTTGATTCCCTCTACTATTTGTAGAATTAGAACCTATTTCAACCCCGGTTCTTGCCTTTTTTGCCTTGTTCTCAGGAATCGCATGAAGAGCCAGTAGTGCCTGGTGTGTGACATCTGCAGGGCATCCAGGACAAGGATTGCTGTTATTCCCTGGCTCTTTTGCCAAGTGCCATTTGAAACGATAAATGCCCCCGTTGATATTAGTTTTACACCAGTTGCATTTAACCTTCGTTGTACCCGAGACTGAAGTACAATGTGACCATGCAAAGTCTTTTTGACGTGGCATTATGATCAAATCTGCAATAAACATTTTTTATTCAGTCTACTTTGTGGACAGTTAGGAGAGAAGACAAACATTTTTTACATTTTCTTCTTGTATGAAAATACAAATTTTGAATTGAAAATTGATTGGGAAAATATATAAAAGCCTAGGTTCTGATACCACTGTCAGGCCATGATTGATAGCAAGAAAAAGAAGACACTTCCAGAAAATTATATTAAAACAAACAAAGACAGCGATTACAAAATAAGGCAGAGGCAGACAGTTACATCTCTGCTGTAAGTTTGTAACTATCAAAAACAGAAAACTGATATGAAAACTAAGCTCTAACAAACTACAAACAAACAATAACAAAAACTGCCCAAGAATTAGGATTATATTTAACAATTTTTGGATGAGATTAAGAGTAATTAAGTTAAATTGATTAGATGAGAGTATCTAAATGCTCCATAACTAGAATTTGAAAGGAATAACGTTTATTCCAAATTGATTAATGGTTAAATGTTTTAGTTCACTTTTAGTGCATTTATTTCTGTAAATGTTTTTAGTTTTATTGGCTACAGTAATGTATTGATTATGTCAATACTAAGATTCTCATCACTCTATAATCTACTTATAAGAAGAGAGAGATGTTTTTATGTTTATATTGATATAATATCGTTATTTTTGAGATTCCAAATTGATTCAGTATATAATATTTAAAATTTAATCACCCTAATCAAGCCTCACCATACCCACTGCACTATTAAGAAATTTAAAACTTATTTTATCCAATTCAACCATTCATCAAATACAAGGAATATAGGGTAAATAAACATTCCAATCCATGATATTACAATTTCAAATGAAAAAAGAAATGCTCATCTAGTCTATAAAGATAAAATCTATAATTTAAAATTTGATTTCTTTAAACCCTGAAGTGGCTTGGATACTGTGAACTAAAACATAAGGTGAGAATAAGGTTCAATCGGCTTCCTCTGCACTGGCATGAGGAATGCACTAGAATTTCAAATAAATCCATGATGATGGCGACAGGAGAGAGTGCCAATAAAAGAAGCAGCTTGGAAGTTGAAGCGTGGGAAACATGGAATAATCATAAGTCTACAGTTTGAGATCCATCCATCAGTTAAAATTAATTAAAAATGGAAATGGCGACCTACCTGAGACTTTACGTTGAGAAACAAGCAAAACGCGCCCAGCAAAACGCGAACAAAAAAAAATTGCTTCAGAAATTCGCGTCAATGAAAAATGGGCTCTTTTGAGTAGATTCGCACTTGAAAAACCTGCAGCCGCCTTCAGATGTTTTCGCGGACATGAGAAACCCTCGACTCACACTTGAAAAAGGAGAAAACGTCATATTTAAAAGCAAAAACGCGTCTTTTTTTAGGGTTTTTTTTTTTTTTGCGATTTTTGGTCGGATTTTGGTGATTCCCCAATTTTTATGATTTTTTGACAGGTGTTTTGCTGACGAAAAAATCGCAACCTCCTAATTTTTTCAAAATCGTGATTTTGCCGATTTTTGCTTCTATGGTGTATACTACAATATACCTTCTTAACCGATCTCCCGCATAGGCCGTCAAGAAGATGACCCTAGAGGAAGCATGGTCTGGGATGAGACCAAGAGTCACTCATCTCAGAGTGTTTGGTTTGACTGCGTATGTTTGGATTCCAAATGCCAAGAGGACCAAGCTGGAATCCAAGAGCCAAAAGTTGATGCTAACATGATACAGTGACAATCATAAGGCCTATCAGTTGATTGATGTGGCTACTGATCGTTTGACATTTAGTAGGGATGTTGTGTTTGATGAGGAAGGTGGGCCCTTTTTGCTCTCTTCTCCCATCAAGAGTCCTGACAATCAACCTCTGAAGACCAAGGATTTGGGAGCTAAGCTTTCAATAGCTCCACCTAAAGGGAGGGTGTTTGATGATTCTGACATTGTGGAATCTCCTAGGCAAGATCCTCTACTAGCAGGGAGGGACTCTGATGATTTTGACAGTGGAATCTCCTAGGCAAGATTTTGTACCAACAGATTTTCCTCGGGATAACTTGGATCAACATCTAGATGGTATTATTCCAGGCAGTCCAAGTCATGATGATGCTCATCCTGATTTGGAAGAAGATGCATCTCTTCCTCGCCCTAAGTGGTGGGCAAAGCTCATTGGTGATGTTCATGATGATGAGCTTGTTGAGGAAGATTGTCTAGAGGCAAGAGCAAAAAGAGCATTAGTAAACTTTGCTCTTATGGCCAACATTCAGAGTGCTTATGAGCCCCAACAGTATTTACAGGCCAAGTGTAAACCTGAATGGGAAAAGGCTATGGATTCTGAGCATCATAGTCTTTTGAAGAACAACACGTGGGTTTTGTCAGATCTTCCACCAAGGAAGAAACCCATTAGTTGCAAATGGGTATACAAGGTGAAATACAAGGCTGATGGAACATTGGATAAATACAAGGCTTGGTTGGTGGCTAAGGGGTTCTCGCTGAGAGAAGGTATTGACTACGAGGAAACCTTTGCTCCTACAACAAAGATGAGCACCATTCGACTTGTCCTAGCCATGACAACACAGTTTGGTTGGAAGGTCCACTAGATGGAAGTGAAGAGTACTTCCTCAATGGAGATTTGGAGGAAGAGGTATACATGACATAGCCTCCTGGTTTTAAGGTTGCAGGAAAAAAGCATAAGGTATGTAGATTGTTGAAGGCTCTTTATGGCCTAAACCAAGCACCTAGGGCATGGTACTTGAAGTTTGACAAGTATTTGGTTGCACAAGGGTTTTAGAGGAGTCCCTTAGATTCAAATTTGTACATCAAGAACATTGGCAATGATATCATCCTTCTTGTCATCTATGTGGATGATATCATCATTATTGGTAGTAGGTTACATTTGATTGAACAAATCATGTTGAATTTGTGTCAGGCATTTGAGATGACGAACTTAGGTCTCCTACACTATTGTTTGGGTGTAGAAGTTTGGCAGATAGGTGGTAGTATCTTCATTTCTCAGTCAAAGTATGCCATGAGTTTGCTAGAGAAATTAATGATGGAAGATTGCAAAATCTCATCCACTCCTATGGAGAAGAGGCTGAAATTTTCAGCCAAATGAGACTCACCAGTGGTGAATGATTCTGCATTCAGGCAACTAGTGGGCAGCCTCATCTATCTTATTTCCACTAGGTCTGATCTCAGTTTTGCTGTGAGCTACATTTCTTGTTTCATGATTGCCCCTAACGCGAAACACTGGGTTGTAGCGAAACAAGTGTTGAGATATGTGAAAGGGACACTTGACTTTGGCATTCTATACAGCAAATGCAAAGATCCTAGGCTGGTTGGTTTTACAGATTCAGATTGGGCAGGTTCAGTTGATGTCAGGAAGTCCACTTTTGGGTAGGTTTTCAGTCTTGGTATGGGTGCAGTCACATGGACAAGCAAGAAGCAACAGGAAGTCGCTCTTTCCTCAACAAAAGTAGAGTATTGGGGAACAGTTAAGACCGCATGTGAGGCAGTATGGCTTTGAAGGATGCTTGTTGACATGCAAATATCTCACGCAGGGCCTTCACCCTTGTTCTGTGACAGTCAAGGGGTGCTAAAGCTTGCCAAGAATCCAGTCTTCCATGAGTGAACCAAGCATGTTGAGCTTCATTGTCATTTCATCTACTAGCTTGTTGAAGATGGATCTGTGATGTTGCAGTATGTTCCAACTGAGGATCAGACTGCGAACATTCTGACCAAGTCTCTCAATTTGGGTAAATTTGTAAAATTTCAGGATAAGCTTGGTGTAGTTAGTAGGATGACCATTAAGGGAGGGTATTAAAGTATTATTGTAATATTTAATGGTCATCTTAGCTTTTAGTTAGTCAATAGTTTACTTTCAATTAACTCAGTTTAGTTTAGTTAGCTTTTAGTAACTTTCTGTTAATTACTTTAGTTAATGATTGTTTCCTTTTAGAAACATCGTCCCGTTTTGTATTATTTAAGGAGTATTCCTCTCCTTTGTAAATAATGAATATTGAATATCAATTATCATTTCATGGTATCAAAGCATAGGCTTATTTTTGGCAAATTTTTTGAGCAATAAAAATTCGTAGCTAATTACCTGAAGACTTTTTGGAAATTTTTAGAAGTTTTTTTTTTTGATTTTTTTAAAAAAATAAAAATCAAGGGTTTGGAAAAAAAAAATCGAAAGTTTTTTCCAGGTAGATTTTTGAAGATTTTCGAAGTAGATTTAAGGTTTTTTCCAAAATTTCTTCTTGGCGATTTTATGATAAAATTGTTGGCTTATTGTGTACCCAAAGTTCTTAGTTGCAGATGATAAAATTGTCTTTATGATAAATACATGTAATTGGCATGCTTGGAGAGGGTCGAGACTTGAGTTTGATAGTTGCAGCAAATTGTAGGAAAGTGGTGAGTTGCAGAGAGCATAAAGAATTGAGTGCTGAATAGACTGATAGGTTGTTGTGTATGTTTAATATCAGCTACAATAGCCTTGTGAGAGTACATGTAACCTTGCACTTTTGTGGTAGTTGAAGGAGACACTGCCTTACTTCTTGGAGCATTTAGCAACACTGGTTTTCTCTAGGATGAATCCTTTGTATGTAAAGATTTTAGACTTTCACAGTCAGACGTAATTGTAATATCATGTATTTGAATACAACTGTGTAATGTTTTTCATTTCTGTTTTGCTTAGTTATTTGTGTTTGCTCTAATGTTTCTCTTTTCTATGTGTTATTCTTTCAATTCTTCGTTTCCATCACCATGGTTTGCAACTTGAGAACTCTATGGATGTATGTGCATAAGTTAAGCACTACAAAATGTGTAGATAAACAATTGATTTAAGACTAAGTAGAATTAGTTTTGGTGAATAAGACACTAATATAGCTAATTGCAGAACAAAAATTCCAACAAAAAATCTACAACCACCAAAATTTACTTTTGTATAAAATTAATACTAATATAAAGAACAAAAAATGAACCCCACCTCTCAAATCCCTTGAGTCCCGCTAGTTGCAATTCGAAAGGGGTGTTTATGTCTTCTAGACTAATGCATCTCATATTTCATCAAGAAAAATGATATTTTTTTTGATAAGGTTGAAAGCATGAGTTTTGAAGGGGCCCAATGACCTTCAACAAAGTCTTAAAAGCTAAAAAAGTAAATAGTGAACAAAAACATATATAAGACTAGGCCTAAAAACCAACATAGGTCTAATTGGAGTAAAAAAATAGTTAACACAATACCCAACAAGGTCAACCGAAAATCAACAAAAAGGCAAAGAAGGAGGCCTAGACCTTTTGAACAGCTAAATCATTGATACTTTCTACAACCTCCCATTCTTCTTGCAAGACTTGCACTCTGAGTGCTAGTGGCTCCTCGTTCACTTCATTTTTGCCACTTTGCTTCTTCTTTTGGTCCTTGGTCCTTTTGCTTGGACCATCTTGGAAGTTTGTGCCTTCTCTCTTTTTTTGTGCTATTAGGAACTTCCCTAGTGTTGATCGTGGCCCAATGGCTTTTCAAATTCCCCCAGGTTACCCTTAATCACTTGCATCTCCTATTCAAGCTTTCCACCTCAATTTCCATATTAGCTACATTCTCTTTGAGCTTCACATTGTCCACAAGGAGATCCTCCAAAGACTCCCTTTTCTCCTTTAGTAACTCAAGTTGTAGGTCGGTTAGTTCTCATTTATGAACCCTTTCATGATGCTAAGCTGAAAGTTTAGAATTTTCTCTAGGGTTTCCACTCTACCATGGATATCACTTTTTAGAGCCCTAGGAATAGGAACATTGAGAGGGACAATGGATGTAGACTTGGGGTGGGGGGACTAAGTAGCAACTTAGATAGCAAATGCCTTCTCAAGCGCATAACTTGACAGGTTACCATCACTAGAATTTGTTCCTTGCTCTAAGTTGGGATTCACACCTTTAGAAGGAAATGGTTTCTTGGGAGTAGTAGTAGCCTTAGCTTTCTTCACCTTGCGGTTGGTTTCTATCATTGATAGTCAATAAACCCTTCTCCTTGACCTTGCCCCTCTAGAGAAGGGGACTTGGGATTCACCAAAGAGGACTTCTTGTTGGAGTTGCCCTTTATAATACCTAGGGTTTTAAGGCCAAGGTTATCTTAATTAACAATTTTTGGGCCTAGAATAGTGATTCTAGACTAGAAAAGAAGGTAAGTGAGAGCTTGGTGAATAGACATATTGTTCTTGTTCTCTTGATTGTCAAGAATTGTGGAATCCAATGACATTAGCTGAAGTGCCTAAAATGATTTAACAATGAAAAATGATAGGAGTGAAACTTCTTTTGCCTACCTTAAATTGTCACATACTTGATTATTTGCATGCATACATCCTCCTAGGACAAGAGCATGAAGGTCCTCAAAATTTTGTCCTCCAAGTCGTGAATTTGCTCATTGTCTTTCAATAAGGCATAAAGTTCCTCCTCCTTCCTTGGGCTGTCCTTGAAAATCTTGAGAGTCGAGACCCTTTGTTGACATTCTGGTGGTTTTAGCCAATGTTTCTTTTGAAACCTCTATAGTGATGCCCCTTATGGTAATAATTTTGTCCTTCCATGCTCTAGTGTAGTTGATAGAGAGCTCGGGGTCACTGCCTTTAATTCTTTCAATGTAGCAACCGAGCCCTCCTCTCTTGAGGATATTCTGAATTGTGACATTCCTATTTAATGCCTCATAAGACGAAGGCTCTTGCTTGAGATGATCACCCCCCATGATATTAGCTTTAAGCAGTTGACTATACCACATGTTGCCTTCCTCATTGACAATCTAGTAAGCAAAGCATGAAAAACCCTAGACTAGAGGTGGGCATAGTGAAGATGGAATTGGATGTGAAGAGAAGTATGTCAAAAAACATTAGAAGTGGAATGAAATTCCCTGCATTCATTCCTGTGATTGCAGGTTAAGCTTTGGAAACCCCTACAACACAATCTTCAATTGATGACAAGAATACTAGCCACATGATTCAAAGCTTGGTTATCAATCATATTCCATGGGGTGATTTGCCCCTCATTAACTCCTTGCCTCCATTTGATATTCTAAAGTTTGATGATTTCCATTTGCATTTGAATTTATCAAGAGGTTAATAGGCCTAGGAAAGTCTATGGACCTAATCCATTTTATAAGCTCTTCACTTGAGACCCCCTGATTATCAATCCAGTCCACACAACAATTTCTTTCATGATATGTATGGAGGAGTTGGAATTGTTCAAAGTACCGCATTAGATTCCTAGCAGCAACTACTAAATTCTTTATGGTCAGGCTGAGTAAGGAGACATCTGGAAGAAAGTTAATGATATTTTGTGAGTTCCCTTTGATGATGAGATATTTAATGATTAGCTCCACTAGGTAATTGTATGCCCTAGAGAGTAGCTCTGGCTTTTGTGCAGTGATTTTTTTGACCTCCCATTGGACCAACATAAGCAACCACAAATGCTCCATTGCTGTCTTTAATCACCCCTTCCTCTCACGCTTTACCTAGGTTCTTCTTTGATGCACCATTGAAGTTAAGCTTGAGCCAATCAGTAGGAGTCTAACTCACTTGACCATATTCCGATCAACCTTTTTCTTGGACAGAAGATCTTCTTGGGAAAACATAAATTCCAATTTTGGGCTAGGGCGACTTCCTCTTAGGGACCACCAATTTGTTATTTTTAAATAAGGTTAAAGAGTTCTCCTTAATAGCTTCAATAATCTTTAACCCTCCCTTGTAAGGTATTTCTTTTTTTTGCTCTGAAAAATTCTATTGTTCCATTTCCCCAAATCTCCAATTATCAAGAAACATGATAATTATAGTTTTTTCACATGGGATCTTTGGATGCCTTGAAATAGGCCATTCCGTTGAACTTCTTCCTTATCTTTTGCTTCTTCAAGTCTTCCACTTCCTTACAGATGACAAAACATTTTGGAATGTTTTTGCAGAAAGTGATGAGATTTCTTATCCATTCTTCATTATCATTGTTCTTTATTTCAAACTTTCTCGCCTTTCTTACCCTTGAAGTGTGTCCTCCTTTTTCTTTGTTTTTCCAGCTTGTTGCTTTCTCTCCGCTTTTAGATCTGACTTCTCCTGTGTGTCAAAATGTAGTATACTGTAATGTGATTTCTCTTGTACCACATCTGAATAAAGAGTATTATATAATTATATTTAAAATGTTCTGCTTCTAGATCTGACAAACCCACTTCTGTACCAAACCATGGAAAAAGATTGTCGTTTTTAAAATGTGGCAAACTGTAATGCAATTTCTCTTGTACTGCATCTGAATGTGGAGGGTTATATTCAATCTCTACTGCTTCTAGATCTGACAAACCCACATCTGAATCAAACTATGGAAATACTTGTTCAGATTTACTTGTTTTGCATCAAAGTACAGAGGATCATTCTTGGGCTTTGCTGCCTCATTCTTTCTGTTTTTTTTTGGTTCATTCTACAGTTTGAGTCACTATTTCTGGTGCCGTAGTCATCGTGCAATCCACAAAGCCCCCTGTTGTAATTCCTGAGACAATGCATTATAACTAATTACTTCCTATCATTTCCTCTGAGGACAAAGTATTGGACTCTAACTTCTATAAGTGGTTAAAGCAATCTTTCTGTATTTGGAAACAACATCCACTTAGAATCATGAGATACTGCCAGTTCTTTGCTAGAATGTAGGCTACAATGGAAACATATCAAATCTTGGTGTTAAGGTGAATATTTACTAGAAAATATCGATTCTTGGTGTTAATCATTTCTAGAACTGATTTTTACTAATTTTTACAATGAAGGTTTAATCATTTTTTTTGGTTTTACTTTTTTTTCAGAATCGAGGCATGTTTTCTAGGATTTTTTTATTATTATTTCAGTTTGGAGCTCATCAAACATATTCTGGTTTTACAGTTCAGTGTGCTATTTTTAGATTTCCATTCATAAAAACTGTTATTGGAGCCATGATTTCTCCAGACTGTGAAGCTGAAACAACACATAGAGAATGGACAGAAATCAAGAAAGAGTTAAAATAGCTTTGAAACAGATCATGGTAGAAAGCTTTCAGCCTTTAGTCCAGAATATGGACTGTATGAGCAGGGATGAATGAGGTAAATGACAAACAATGCAACAACTAGGGGTAAACAGGTGCATAAACTCCTTCCCTTCTTATCACTCTTCAAATAGAGCTGAAACATTTTATAATCATTGGAGTAGACCCAGAAGAGAGTGTCATTTTGAGATGTGATGATTTCCTCCTCTTATAGAGAGGAATACAGGAAGAGAAGCCAGGAATTTCAATTAAGATCAAAATAAATGGTTTTGGAGAGCTTACATTTATAACAGCAGAATTGGCAGGAGATTTGAAGTTTCAAAAAGAGAAAGAATCTTGGCCTCAGAAAGTAGCAAGATAAGTAACTTTGATGGAGTGTTCACCAATTGAAGAGCTAATGGAAGTACAAAAACAATTAGAGTGACTCCATTGTTTTGATTGAACAAGAATAATCAACAAGATTAGAATTTAAGTCAGTAGTTCAAGTGGTCCAATCAGCAGGCACCACTCCCAAAAATTTCACATCAGTTCTTAACAAAGAAATTTCCCATGTTGATTCTACAACACAGGCAGACATGGGAGACAAAAGGGAAGACATTAATTACCTTTTGATTATACAGATGAGATTAATATCTGCACCATTTGATATGGGAAGAGCCTTTATGGTATGATGGTCTACAATAATGTTTTAAGGTACTATTTCTTCATTATTGTAGAGGGCGCAACTGCAGATAGTGCTTAATAGTTGCCCTCCTTACAAAATATTTATATTGATATGAACACTGTGAAATAAAACCTAGATGATGGAACAGCCCATCCAATTTACAAATATGAATAGTTTTTCTTTGGATTAATTCCTTACAGCCTTCTCATGGGTTACAAGGCAACCCTCTCCAATTTTATTAAGAAATTATCATGAAAAATTACACAAGTCGGCCTTCATAGAACATTCTTACTTAAATGTAAAATCTGTAAATGCTCACGACAGATCAATAACAGCATGACTTAACTCAAACATTGCATTCGGATTGTCATAATCCGAGAATATGCTTATCATAAATCTCAAAATCAAACTGCGTAATTTTGAATAGTTGAGTTTCCAATTTATGCCAGATTGCTTTACATGAAAGATATTAACTGATGATAGGAGAAGGCTGCAAAAGGGGTTTAAATCTGTTAGTTTTGTATGGTTTATCACTTTACATAGGTTGTTCTTGTCCTTTATCATGGGTGCCCATTTTTATATGGCATAATGATTGATAAACATGTGTGCTCTCATTTATCAAAGAGTTTCCTATGACTCGATGTGGTCCCTTTTTTCTCATGTTTATTACATTGGATCTTTTCATTATTGCATGTGTAACTGTAGTTGAATGTGAATTTCCATTTCCTAACATTTTTAAAGCCTCTAAAAACAAAATGTAGGTTCATCAGGCTTTTGATCAAGCAGCTAATGCTTATGATATTACACTTTTCTTATGCGTCTAGTTTTGTCAATGACTTATGTAAGAAGTTTATCGAATGCCAATCTTCTATATGAATTTTGTAGTTGCATGATAAGGTTTTACATATGAGTTTCAAGAAAATAATTTTAACGAGTTTCTTTTGCTTTTTAGTTGCACGTGAAAGCAAGTTCAGCAGGTTCAGACATTGAAGGCACTGGACAACCTCTTATTGCTCCAATGGAAACCAAAGAAATATTTACTTGGTCTTCTCTCATTTTACCGTAAGTGTGCTTAATGGCAATCACATTTCTATTTGACATTTCAAAATTTTAACAAATGAAGAACCTCAAGGGACCTTACAATTTCATAGCTTTATGGTTGTTTATGTACATTATATAGCTTAAACTATAATTAATTTCATGAACTACTAATTTATCATATGAAGCTTTCATGATTTTTTTTTAATTTAAATGATAATTCAATTGCGAATTCCTTCATGAGCTCTTTCATCTTATATATATATATATATATATATTTATATTTGTGAAGTTCTCTTTAGGGGTGTCCTTTGGCTTAGATGCCATTACTGAGGGATACATTTTCCATCAAATTCATTGGTCTCATTTAGGTGTGCCCCAACCAAAAGTGGATTTATTAGTTCACCCAATCCAACATTCATCATTTGTACATATGACCATGTAATCTTGGGGATTTGAACATAGGTTTCCACAACAAGGGCCTTGATGATCTAGTACTTGAGCTCAACCCATTTGAAATGATATAATTCATTTGCTTGTGCAGATTATAATAATATTTTTCAAATAAAAACAATACTTTTGTGTTTGGAAAAAAAATAAGTCTTATAATGATTTGTGTTTAGCAAAAAACGAGTCTTAGATTTTGTAACTTATTTTATAAAAGGAATAATATATTTACTAAGTTACCGGTTTGGGTACGGGTATGGCAATATGGCAATTTTTTTTCCTTGGGTATGGGTACGGGAATATGTGTGTGTGTGTGTGTGTGTGTGTGTGTGTGTGTGTATGTTTGTGTGTGTGTTTGTGTTTGTGTTTGTGTGTATGTATGTGTGTGTGTATGTGTGTATGTATACACATATAACATATATACATACATAAATACATACATATGCATATACATTTAACAACAAATCATACTCAATGTCTCCAAAAAGCTGGCATTTCCTGTTACTGCACCAATTACCTACTTGTTTCTTATTAACTTAAAAAATGTTTTAAAAAATTACATTTTTCTTTTTCTTTTTGGGGAACCCTTGGGTCCCTTGGGGTTTGCTGGGTTTGACCTAGGTTCGCGCCTAGGGTCCTTCCTAAGCACCTCGAGTTCCCGGGAAGGACCCTAGGAGAACCTAGAGAAGAACCAACAAAGAACCAGAACTAGAACCGTACCCACACGGGTACGGGGGGCAAAATAGAAGAACCCGGTTACAGAGTATATTTACATATATAGAGAATAATTACAGAAATCATTGTTCAAAAGAGAGTCATAGCCTTTGAGGAGGGCAAAAAAAGGACTGTTGTAACTTAGATCATAGATTGAGTATAAAACAAGTGATTATAAAAGCTACATAGAAAAGTGGAGAAGACTAAATAAAGATAACTATAGAAACTAAGCTTCTTGTAGGAAAGAAAGATAAGATGCTCCATTGTCAAGAGTGAAGTTGAGAAGAGCCTTTGGAGGGCTGGGGTAGAGGCTGTATATCACAGGCCAGACCAGGAATACTGAATCCCTTCCTCTGATTGTATTTGTCTCCCATTGTACAATGATCATAGTCTTGCTATAGCCAATGTCCTCTAGCAAAGATTTAATGTGAGGGATGGTGATGGGAAATAGGATGCCTTGTAAGATTATGAACTCTGTTCATGGTTTCACTGCATTACATCAACTAGTTAAATCCTTTGGTGCTCATTTGTGAGGATTTCTTATATTGCTTCAGCTCAACTTTGAAAGCCCATGACATTTTGGCAAATGAGTTTAAGGGATTCAGTTTGTTTGACCAAGCAATTTTGCATCAGATTCTGATTGGTCTTTTGGTCTTGGATGTATGATATTACAAGAGAGACCAGGCTGGAGGGAACAATTTTATTGGTCTTTAGCCTCCTTAGCAGCAAGTACCTTGGAGGGAGTCGTTACTATTTGCCAGAGATATATGAAGTGGGAGAGTCCTTGTTATTTGAGGATAGGCCACTTGGTTTCCTCCCATTGAACTAACAATTGATATGGGTGGGGTTTCATTAAAGGGAGAAAGTGATGAGAACACAATTATACTGAGAGGGGGAGAAGGTGGCGTGGGGGGGTGGGGGTGAATCAGTATAACAACAATCTTTTACTTTTCAAAACCTAATCCACCACAATAGTAATACTTCAAAAACTTAATCATCCACAACAATAACACACATGCAAGATCTAGCAATTAAGAACACAAGACGAGCACATGATTTATGTAGAAACCCTTGTAGGAGAAAACCATGGCAAAATATTGCTTATATATAGATCTTCTTGTAGGCATCAACCTACTTTTTTAACAAATATTCTTTTGTAGGCACCAACCCACTAGAGACACCAATCCCCACAACTGAGCACCAACTCAACAAGAGACACCAATCTCGTCTAATGAGAGGCAAGAGACACCAATCTTGTCTAATGAGAGGCACCAACCTCCCGATCTCCTTGGTTAGGAGGCACCAACCTCCAAATGAACAATATGATAATTTATTTGAAACTTCTTAGATCTGCTCTCATTCACCTTCAGAAATCTGCTCACTACTTCATCAAAATCTGCCTTTAGAATCTCCTAAAAATCCTTCATAAATTCTTCCATAAGGCTCTAATAAATCTATTCATATGTCTCTTATAATTCTGCTCACATGCCTTCAAAAATTCTGCACTTATATGTCTTTTAAAACTGCTCCTTATACGAATGTTAAATGAATTGCTTGTTTTCAAATGGACTTCATAATCTCTTTAAATATCTTCACCAAGGGAGGCAACTTCATAAAAATAACATATCCTTTCATAATGGATGCAACTCCTTGTTTTATATGCACCCTTTCACCTTCATCTTGGGCACTCCAATAGGGGTCAACCCTTATAAAATATTATTTATTAATTTTTATTTTCAAATTTAATTCCTCGAAATGGGGCACTTCAATAAGGGGGTCGGCCTCTTCATAAAAAAATTAATTTGCAATTTTTAATTTATCAATGAGGACGCCAATGAGTCTAAGGATCGGCCCTTAGAAGCAAAATATTTTTATTTTATTTTTTTCCAATCTGTCATCAACAAATACTTTTCTCAACTTGGCCTTCAAATATCAAGGACAACAATTTCCATTGGCCTTTGAATACCTTTGACATCAATAACAATTTCCAACAATCTCCCCTTTTGTCATTGATGGCAACCCTATAAAGAGATAATCTTTGAATGCAATAGGACCATATTTCTCCCCCCGACTGAAATACTCCCCCTTACTCTACTCCTCCCCCTTTGACATCAATGGCAAAGGCTCTCTAGGGCTGAAAGATAAAGCAATGAATAGCTCCACCTGAACATATGCTTCTTCTCAAGGATTTAGTGATTGAATGAGAGTGATATCACTCCCAATTTTTTCCATAGGTACTCAAAAGTCTCTTTTGGAAGTGGCTTGGTGAAAATGTCTGCAATCTATTCTTGTGTAGCAGTATACTCCAACTTTACTTGCTGATCGATCACTTGTTCCCTTAAGAAATGATACTTGATGGGAATATGCCTTGTTCTAGAGTGCATGACCAGATTCTTTGAAATATTGATGGCTCTTGTATTATCATAGAATAAATATATAGGATGATCATATTCTACTTTGATATCTCTCAATGTTTGCCTCATCCAAAGAACTTGAGTGCAACATGATGCTACATCAATGTACTCCACCTCTGTAGTGGATAGGGAAGTTGACGCTTGTTTCTTACTCAACCATGAAACAGGATTATCTCCTAGAAAGAATGTGCATCCACTTGTACTCTCTCTATCATCAATACTACCGGCCCAATTTGCATTTGTATATCTTGTTAAGGTGAAATATTCACCTCTTGGGTACCATAAACTAAAATCCAATGTGCCTTTTAAATATTTGAGTATCCTTTTTACTACTTGCACGAGTTTCTTTAGGTACAACTTGAAACCTTGCCACCATACTAACTGCTTGCATAATGTCAGGCCTTGAAGTTGTCACATATAATAGGCTTCCAATAATTGACCTATAGAGAGTGTGATTTGCCTCGAGTGATTCATCATCCTTACTTAACTTACATCTTGTTACCATGGGTGTACTCACAAGATTACAATCCTCCATTCTGAACTTCTTCAACATTTCCTTAACGTACTCGGTTTGTGAAATAAATAGTCCTTTATTTGATTGAGAAATTTGTAGCCCAAGGAAGAAAGATAACTCACCAACCATAGACATTTAGAATTCTTTTTGCATCTCCATGGAAAACTCTGGACACATTTTGTCACTACTTCCTCCAAATATGATATCATCCACATACATCCAAGGAAGAAAGATAACTCACCAAGCATAGACATTTAGAATTCTTTGCAACTAGAATATGATGAATTTGATGAATATGAGGAAGTTGCTTCCTTACAGCGTGATTCTTCAAATCAATTATATATGTTTTTCCCTTATTTCAATGGAGTTTATTCTTTTTGTAGTCGTGATCGACTTTGTCTACTATAAGCCATCTTTGACCCAACAATGCATTGCATGCTTTCTTATGTAACAAGACGACTATAAAATTTAATAATTTTTTTGAGTTCCAATAAGTTACTTTTGAGCCATTAGAACTCCAAGCACCTTGATTCCTTGTTGGTTTGCACCCACTAGTTAAAAAATTGGTGGTTAGATAGTTATCTTACCCAAACTTTGCCAAGTGTCTTTTGAAAGTACATTCATGCCAAAATCACTATCCATAATTGTGTTATCGAGATTCCTTTCAAGGATCTCCATATGCACCACCCTTGGTTTCTTTGTCATGTTAACCATCAATAACGTGCAATTGATCACATAGTCTCTTGACAATGTAGGTTTGGTTAAGGGGTTTTATTATTTCTAGATTCTAATTGGGTGTGGCATGTATTGTCTCATCCCTTTAAGTTATAGCATTTCTAAGTTTAGGAATACATTGTAATAAATCCTCTACCTTAATTGGTATGGTGGTTTGAAGTACTTGTCTTGCAATAATTTTACTGAATTGCAATTGATTTATTATCATACTTTCATTTGTATTTCAATGGTGATGTTTGTTATCTATAGCATGCTCCTTGGCTCTTGCTTTGCAAACTCACCTTTTTAGTACGTGGGTTCAAGTACACAACCTTTGTTGGTTGGGCTTGAGTAACAACTATAAATTCTTTATGTCTCTCCACATCAATTATATTGATGCTTGCCTTTTGCTTTGGAAATTTGACATTATCATTGTCATGGGGCTAGCTTTTTGCACTCTATTCGCACACTTTTCCAACCACGCACGGCACTGTTTTTAGCTTACTTGAGCTGGCATCCCTTGGAGCAGCTCAAGTAAGCTAAAAACGGTGCCGCGCGTGGTTGGAAAAGTGTGTGAATAGAGTGCAAAAAACTGTCACAGGGCTAGCTTTTTGCACTCTATTCACACACTTTTCCAACCATGCGCGGCACCGTGACAATCATGGTCCCTTGGTTTGCGCCATTTACAAAGTAGTCTTTTTTAGTTTTGGTTTATGTGGCAGTCCCTTGCAAAGTCTACCCATTTACCACATTGTTGACTTTGAATAATGGTGTAATATCCCTTCATAAATCTGACCCTGTTTTGCTGATTTGAACTTCAAGGAATATCGTCAAACACTTGTCACATGAAGGCTGAACTTGCTGTTGTAGTTTCTTTTTGGTGTTTTTGATGTTGTTAATGAACACATGCATTCAAATGACTTAAACTACTATGTGCAAATGAAATAATAATGCAATGCAAGACTTCTCTTTTGGATTTTCAATGGTTTATGAAGACTGAAAATGAATGCAACTGATTTCCTACAGCCAATAACCATTTCTACAAACATGTGGCATGCATACTAGTGATTCTATATAAACTGAAATGAATAATGACTTTAATGCAAACACTTGTGATGCAACCCCAACTCCTTTATTAATGATGCATAAACTCATTACAAACTGATCATAGACTGATTACAATCTGAGTGCAATACTATGCCAAGACTCTTGGCTTACAATGACAATCTATTACAGTGCGATGACCCTTCTAGCAGTAATTACAACTGAGATATGAATAAACTAAAGAACCTGGATAATGATGTCTGTGGCAGCGATATGTTCTTCCTGGATGATGGTTGATTTCTTCCCAATATTGCAGTGCCTCAAGCTGGATGCCAAACGATCTTAGCAGCAGATTATAGCACCCAGACTTGACAGTATAATGCCCATGATTTGCTTCAATGGAAGCACCCCAAGGTGCCATGATTCTCTCCCAAGAAGCTGCGATCTTCTTCAGCCAAACCCACGATTATGTTATGCCACCATATGCTGTGATTTCTCCTTGAAGGAGCCACGATTTTATATGAAATTATTGATATCAAAATGCTGCTCCAATAGGCTGCGATCTCTGTCCAGCAATGCCACGATTTTCCCAATAAAATCTGATTACTTTCTTCTACACAAATCATCCCCAATATGATCAAGTCGATGCACACCACAAACTGAAAAATGATCTTCACTACTTCTCAAATCGATTGTTTTCAAATTTGGCCCTTGGCCACAAAATTTGCACCAATAAAGAAGACTGAAATATCTCCCTCTCTCAACTCCAGCTAGGATTGATATTTCACAATCGAAACTGGTACCTTAGGGTCTTCAAACCATCAGGGAGTCAAGCATTCAAGCTTCACCAATGCTGGTATGTGAATATGCAAACTCCCGATATCCAAATGCAATGTCAAATGCTCCTTATAAAGAATTCCCATCAAGTCTCCAAGAAGCTTCTAGAATAAAATATTATTTTATTCTCTTGAGTGACTTTTTGATATTATTTTATTTTTAGTCACTTTATTATTAAATTAATTAAATATAAAGTCATCTTATGATATTATATTATTGAGATAACTTTACAAATAATTAATTGAATATTTTATTCCCTTATTTCTCCTTTTAGCCTCCGGAAATAAGTAAAGGCTAAAATAATATCCAGGTGGTTACTGAGAAGGGGACATTACAAATGGGATGACCTTTGGAATCGTATTGCATTTGATGTCACCCGCCCCCTCTTTAATTTTGATAGTGACCTAGAGATGCGTTCTTGCTATTCTACATCTTCAATGGATTGCTTGGTGTAGTGGATTTCTCTCCTCGTGTACTTTGACTTTTCAAATTATAGGGACAATCTTTAATTGGTTGATGTACAATTTGGCATGTGTTACAGAGTGAATTTTTAGGACAATTAGATTTGGTGCAATCTTCTAGTCTACAAGTAGTACACCATAGTTCTTTACCTCCATTTGTGTCTAGTTCTTTCATCATTCTATGCATGTCTCTATGGAGAACCTACAACAATCCAGATTCGTTGTGTAGTGTCCCACCCCAAATGGAACAGTAATTTTTTTCCAAACACTTAAGTTGACATATTTCATTTGTCAATTAAGTAACCACATTCTGATTTCGTAGATAATATTTCTGAGCATTGACTTGATGAATATGTTGGGTTTCAATAAACATCCATATGTTAATTGTATGCATCACTGGTTTTTGCAAAACAATGAACAGCA
>VDFB02013846.1:0-33071 GCA_007258455.2 Sequoia sempervirens | reverse complement strand
TATATAATTGGTTAGTTATAACCCTAACTACTATAAATTTTAGATTAGGGCAAGATTTAGGGCAATCCCAAAAGGGGACATTACATAGTTTTTGCTTCTCAACAGAGGACTTGCTAGAAGGGTCACCAACGCTTAATGTGAGTAGTGCCTGAAACCTTCTCCTCAAGAAGCTTTGGTTAGGAATTTCCTTTGCTCAAGCCTTTTGGACACATGTAAACCTAAGTAGCTGAATCGCTCCATTTCCCCTACGATTTCGGGTACGAAACGTACTGGAATCAGAATCAAAATCGAATCGCTGTTGGTATGCACAAGGTTCGATTTTTTTGCTGCAGAAACGTTTCCATGAATGGTGTTTCGATTCTGGCCGTTTTTTAATGTGACGTGGCAAATCTGGATCAATTCTAAATCGTTTTTGCATTCCGTGTCATTTTCCTCATTGTTTTTTCCCTCCGCTGCTGATGTCAGTGTGATTATGGGAACAAAAGAAAGGGAGGGTACCGAGACAAAACAGTGCGATGAATCGTTTCTGCATTCCGTGTCATGAAGGAAGAGTCTACGGTGCGACGGGCAGAGCAGAAGGCGCGATGGATAGAGAAGGCATTGTTTTTTTTTTTCTGCATTTTTTAACCTAGGTTTCAATTCGAATATTTAAATATTTTAATTTATTGATTAAAACTAAAAAATTTAAATATTACATTTATAATATAAATTATATATTAATAAATATAAATTATATATTAATAAATATAAATTAATTAATAATAAATCCATTAAATTGTATATTATATCTCAAATTTGAAATATATTTAAATCATATATATAAATAAATAATTTATATTAATTTCTTTATATGTATTAATATTAATGTACTAATTTATATCAAATTATCAATATATAATTTAATAAATTTATTTATAATATAAATTATATATTATAAATAAATTAACAATAAATGACAAAATGTATTATATTATATATTAGCTATTACTATTAGAAATTTCAAATTGTAAATTATAAATTTAGAAATAATATATTTATAATAAATTATATATTTCATTGTTCAATGTTTTATTAATTTCTATAATAATAATTTAATCAATATAATTTAAATTAATTTTTTATATTTCATTGTTTTATAATTTTATTAATTTTAGTAAAATATTAATTATACATGTAACATACATTAATTATTATAATTAATTTATATGTTTCAAAATGTTATTAATTTCTAAATTTGCATATTATTATACTATCAATATATTAAATTTTATATTATTATTATTATTTTTTTTGAGCAAATTGCCATCAGAGAGGATGGCACTCTTCATTGATAGAAATAAAGTAAAGGATACATAGAAACATCCATAGAGGCTGTTACAATCGGAAAAATCAGCCAAGCAACATGACTATCCTGTACATAGAATCATCCATAGAGGTTGTTACAATTGGAAAAACCAACCAAGAAGCATATCTATCCCCTGCAAGAAACATTATGTTAGGAAAACCAACGCTATAGAGAACCCTGCAAAACAAAGTCAGAAAGAAATATCCCAAGATTCCATCAAAGCAAAGAAGCCGCGGCCATTCAATTTGGCGGCCCAGGTAGTCAAACCAAGCTTGAAAGGTCAGCTTTGGGAATCTTTTTAAAGTCCGGCCACCTGCACGAATTGACTGAGACAATCCTTTCTTTAGATTGATTGACCCTAGCTTTTGACAAAAAATCTGCGGCTGCGTTCGCTTCCCTATACACATGTGAAAGTCTATAATCTCGAATATTCCTAAGAGCTCGACTTATTTCCTCGGCCCACATTTTGTGGTGCCAACTTGGCGCATGATTAGACCCCATTGCTTTGATTACAACAAGTGAGTCACCTTCAATGTCCAGTGAATGCCATTTCTTTGAGATGCAAAAAATAATGCCCTCCAACAAAGCGGTGCACTCTGTAACCGTGTTCGTGCCAACTAGGAGTTTGAGTGACATTGCAGCCACCAACTGGCCTTGCTCGTTGTGCACGACAAAGCTTGCCCTGGAAGGGCTTGAGTTCCCTTGTGAGGCTCCATCAAAGCTCAATTTCAACCTTCCTTTGGGGGGAAGGACCCACTTGGACTTGGGCCTTAACTTAATGTTCTTGCTAAACACATTGCTAGGTAGTTTTACCAATTTCCATCTTGCCAACATTTTATTGTCCCAGGTCGAGAAGTAGTTGAAATTGCCTTTCCTTAGTTGAGCATTGAGGTGCTCACTAATCCCAACTTCGACTTTGTTAAGGATGCTTTCTAGGGAAGAAGCTTTCTCCTTAAAGATCCTCTTATTGCGCTCTTTCCAAAGTTGCCAGATTACCATCGTCGGGATCTCACACCACAGACCCCCCAGAGTAGAACCAGCATATAAGGTAGGTTAGGATTCAAACAAAGAGGTTAGGTTGTTCGATAGTGTCCCTGCACCTGCGCCACCTCACACTATAGCAACAAATGATGAACATCTTCAGAGTTCTACTTGCACAACACGCACCAATGCGGACCATGGATGCCAATTTTTCCTAGCCTGTCACCCGTTAAAATGCGCCCATGAAGAGCCACCCAAGCAAACGCGTCTGCCTTGGGAAGTACATTGCGGCCCCAACAAAGCTTCTTTGGCTAGGATTCCTGCTCTAGTTCTGCCTTTAATATTTTGTAGCCAAGCCTCACCAAGTACTCTCCTATTTTCGCCGCGCACCACAGGATTGAGTCAATGGAATCAGAAATGAAGAACCGCCTTTGAGTAATTATGTTCAACAATGCAACTCTTTGAGGTTCTTGCAGGAAGTTGAAAGATTTCCAAGACTAGAGCTAGTGGGCCCTCAGATTGCCAAGTGTTTATATATCTTATTTTTTCGCCACAGACCAACTTGCACGGATTGATTGCATCTTCAAGTTTAGGAAGATCACATAAGGTAGGGTACGTGTTCCAGGAGTCATTTCAAAATGAAGCTTTCTGACCATCCCCGATGCGCCACGTAAGATGTTCACAAATCACTTCCTTGGAGTTGGTGATAAAGTTCCAAATGGCAGAGCCTCTACGGATTGGCTATGGTAAGGATCCTTTTAGGATCCTGTGAGTCGAGATACTTCGCTCTGAGGATTTTTCTCCATAAAGCATCTGAATTCTGGAAGAGATGCCACATAAGCTTTGCACCAAAGGCTTTGTTATGAAACTTCACATCCTTGATACCACCACCACCACCGTCCTTTGATTTTGTCATAGTCTCCCAAGCAAGCAGGGGGATGCGTTTTTTCTCCTGCATCCCATCCCAAAGTAGTTTGCGTTGCACCCCCACCAAGCGCCTCATTGTTTTGCTTGAAGCTTCTAGGCAAGACAACATGTAGATTGGGATCAAGGCCAAGACTGCTTCAATTATTTATTCTTCGGCTGCATTTGTTGAACGTCTCCTCCCAATGAGAGAACCTCGGTTGGCCAACCAAAAGAGGAATTCCCGGGTTCTTTGTTGGCAGTTGACCAACATTGAAGCCTAAGATGGTCATGATGCGCTGCTCCAACCTTCTAGGGGTATTAAAGAAGAAGATGTTCGATTTGTCATTATTGACTTGTTGACCTACTTGGAGACAACTTCTGGACCACATCCTTCATTGTTTGGGCCTCCAATACTAAAGAGCCACCATAGAGCATTGTGTCATCAATGAATAATTGATGGGATACTGCCGACAAAAGATTTGATACTTGGATGCCACGCCACCTGCCTTGGGACCTTGCCTTTGAGATTTGATAGCTTAAGGCTTTGGCCATTATGATGTACAAGAAGGGAGATATTGGGTCCCCTTGTCGGAGGCCTTTTGCTCCTGGAAAGAAGCCACAAGGCGATCCATTGATTAAGACCTAGTATCTTGGGGAGGAGATGCAACTGAAAACCCACCCCAACCAATCATCACCAAATCCAAATTTTCTCAAAACTTCCATCAAAAAATGCCAGCGAACCCTGTCATAGGCCTTGCTCATGTCAATTTTGACCACCATGCCCTTGATTTTGGATTGTTTGAGGGAGTATACAATCTCGTGAGCCACTACTATTCCATCCGTGATGTTCCTTCCTGGGATGAAGCTACTTTGTTCCTACGAGATCAGCCTTGGGAGAATGCGTTTTAGCCGATTTTCCATCACCTTTGTAATGATTTTGTATATTGTATTGCACAAGGCGATAGGCCTATAATCAGCAAAGGAGTCACTGTTTTCGCGCTTAGGAATCATGGCAATATTTGTGTTATTTAAATCTTTTAGAATAGTTTTCTTTTTTCTTGATTCTTCCACCACCCCATGAATTTCTTTGCCCAAGAAATCCCAACAAGATTGATAAAAGAAAGCGTTGAAACCATCGGGACTAGGGGCTTTGTCTGACTGCATTTGGAAAAGAGCTTCTTTCACTTCCTCTAGACTGGTGTTGCCGTACAACATTGCATTGTCCTCCTGTGATACGAGCAGGGGAATAACATCAATTAAATCTAGATTCACAGGCTCTGCTTCATTTTCCCCACCCAACAGGGAGGAAAAATATTCCACCCCAGCTCTATGGATATCCTCCTCCTTTGTTAGCAGCCCACCCACATCATCTGAGATTTGCTGTATGCGGTTCCAACTGCGCTTCACTTTAGTTGAGTTGTGAAAAAATTTGGTGTTAAGATCGCCTTCGTCCAGCCAAGTATCCCATGCTTTAGAGCGCCAATAGATTTCCTCCTTGTGAAGCAGCTCGTTGTATTCCTCCATAAGTGTTTTCTCCTTTTCGTATTCAACGTTTGACATGCCCTGTCTTAAGATGATATCTCCCAACACTTCCAATTCTTCTTCAACACGCTCTTTCTTTGCAAAGATGTTTTTAAACGATGACTTGTTCCATTCACGGAGCTTGTCCTTCAACCTCTGTAGCTTCTTATGAGAAAGGAACATCTTTGAGCCCACTATCTTGAGAGGTTCAGACCACCAAAGACGCAAAATATCAGGGAAATCCTCGGCACGCATCCACATCTTTTCAAATTTGAATTGATATCTAGGGGGCTTTGATCCTTCATCAATTGTGAGAATGACTGGGAAGTGGTTTGAGATTGAAATTGGCCAGATTGAGGACTTTGGCAGATTGAGGACTTTGGCAAGAGATTACCTTGCAACCAATCCTCAGAAGCTAGAAATCTGTCAAGCCTTTCGACTATGTTAGTGAAATCTTTCCGTCTATTGTTCCAAGTGTATACACCATTTGCAGCCTTAATGTCAATGAGATTATTGCTTTCAATGAAACTTAAGAAATCCTTTTGTGGCTGCAGAATTGTCCTAGAGCCTCCCAGTTTTTCATTTAAATCTATTATAGCATTAAAGTCCCCGCCCAAGACTACTTTTGAATTACCCATATTAATTGAAATCAAGTTCCACAACAATTTTTTATCTTCAGATTTGATCAGACCATAAACATTATGAAATTCATACCGTGTGTGTGTTTCAAGATTTGTTACCTCCATTTTCATCCATTGTGGATTTGAATTCAGCAAAGATACCTTAATTCGCTCTAGGTGCCAAAGAACCCCGAGACCTCCTGAGACACCACAAGCATCTACAAAATGACCATCCCAATTCTTGCAAGATTTGATGAATGATAGAGATTCTTCAACCGCCAACTTAGTCTCTTGGAGCAAAATGATATCAGGTTTCTGGCAATCCAACTAGCGTTTCACCAGTTGCCTTTTGTTAGGGGCATTTATGCCCCTAATGTTCCATGTGAGGACCCTCATCTCCTCTCAAGGGAGGCATTCGCTCCCTTGGACCTAGTCATGTACGATCTCAAAGATGGTTGATTGCCCTTTAGGGCTTCTTCTTCTCACTTATGTTTCAGAGATTTTCTTCCGACCTTAGAAGTTGTGACTTTTTTTGTTGACTGCCTTATGCTTCTTTTTTCTGTTATCTCTAACTCCTCTTCATAATCTCTTCCCGACATTTGGTTGGGGAATTCCGATGCTTCGTTTGAATACCACTCGAGCATTTCAATAGGGGAGGGGTGGTCGTCCTCCGAGAAACCAATCTCACCTTCTTCTTGTTCTTCTTCTTGTTCGCCAACTTCCAATGGTTCGACTAGGACTAACTGCCAATTTTTTACATACTTTGAGGCTTGTAGGTTGCTTTGTTCCATTGAACTAGTTTGTTCGTTTTGACCATTCATTTGTGAAGGATCCTTGTTAACGGGTTTTTGTTTTTCCTCCAGACCTCTCTTCTGGTTGGGGGAACCGTTTGCATTTGTCAGCATTATGATTGCACCGTTTGCATTTTGTGCAGTAATATTTGGGAGTTTCAACCTCAATGCCTTGATTCCAGTTGTCTGTGCCAGATTGAATTTCTATAGATTTCTGGATCTCATTGATTGAGAGAATTAAGATTCTGGCATAAATCAATGTTTCCCCTTCTCACATGTCGATTTCTAAAGTCTTCCCTATCGCATTGCCAATTTTTGTGATGCAGTTGCCTGACCAGTATTCAAACGGTAGATTGTACAAACGAATCTAGAGTGGGCCGTTCCTTGGACAAAACTCCAAAGGATTAAATTTTTTTCCCACTTTTGTAGGAAAAGGTGTGATGATCCAAACTTCTAGAGCCGGTTGTCCAAAATCTGTCTCTTTCCAATTCGTTTTTGAATACAGCCACAGAGAGACCTCTGGGAAGGAAATGATGATCGGGTCCAAATTCTAGTTCTGCACACCCCTTCTCTGATTTCCTTCCTTGAGAACCGTTTCCCTAGAAACCTCCCAATAACCGCCTTTTGCTCCAAGTATTTTGTGTCGTTTTGAACAAATTTTGATACGTCTACCTTTATTTTCACAGCGGGTTCCTTTACAGGAACACCCTTGTGGACATTACGCACCTGATTTGCTTTGTCGTCTTTGCCATCGTCTTCCTGATTTGTAGAACCCATCCCTTGCTCTGCCATCTTTTATTATATTTTATATTATTAAGGAATATGTATATATTTATTATTTTTATATGTTTTTTGTATGGACGTACTCGTACCCGTACCCAATCCCCCAAAATTTTTTGCCATACCAACGTACCGTACCCACGTATCCGATTCCAATTCCGATTCCAATTCGATAACTTAGATGTTAACCCTTGACCTTTACAAAGAACTTGATAATTTGGACACCGCTAGTTCAACCTTCAAATTCTCTTCTTCTTGCTCCAACCTTTGATCCGAGTGTCTAGGCTTGCATTTGTCTTCAGCGTGCAATTCTTTGATGCCTTGAAGATTGCTTTCCAATGCTTCTTGGTCCTCATCTACCAAAAAGTCTTTTGACTTTGTTTCACTCTCAAGGGATTCAGTTATTTCCTCCAAGTGAACCTGGTCTATAAGATTGATGCATGTTTTTTCAGGTAAGGGGAGATGTCTAGCTATCTCCACCCTTTGTAATGGAGTTAGGCTTTAGATTTGAATATGCATTGATGGAGCCTCTTCTGCTACTTCCCGTAGTCATCTTCTTTGTTCTTTTTGCCCCACTAGCCTTAGCAATCATCTGATCTCTTGGTCCTGACCATGTTGTGGTCTCTTCCCACCCTTTTTGGGGTATAAGGGCTTTAATGTCCTAAATTGGATCCAACTTCTTTAAAGCAACGACACCGATGTTTATTCCTTTATCTGATAAGACTAGTACATGCATAAATGAATACAAATAACAATGCATGCCAGAAAGATTAACATATGTATATCTTTATTCTTATGATTTTTTTATACAGAATTAAACCATAGATGATTAGCCAAGGATCATACGAATTTCTCAACTATAAGAAGCCTATTTAATGTGCCTGATGGTTGCCAAGTTGAACACAAATATTACCAATTATTACTGAATCCTAACAACTACCCACAAGCTGGCAAGTAAATAATACACAGTCAATTTACACTAACTGCAGTTGGTTCTTTTAAGTTAATTTGTATTCACCTGTTTATACTTGTGTCAGATTCAATTTATCAGATTGATTGAAGTTCATCCTGATGCTATTATAAAAAACTTATTATACATGTCTAATTTGGGATCTCTAGTCAGCTCATTTTATTAGTCTGTCTAAACTTGTTTCTTCCCACAAAAAGATGCTTTGAATCTATGACTGCTCAAAATTGTCATCAATATCCAATTTCCAGAAAACCTCTGTCTGAGAAAATAATCCTTTTTATTTGAGTCCCATAGATCATGCCATGAGTTAATATTTTTCTACAAAGAATATCACAATAAAATCTTGAGGCTGGTCCAAGGGAACTGCCTGCAAATCCAAAAGGATTATATGTTGCTAATACCAAGGTATAATCTGCATCAAAGATGCTCAACTTCCCACTTAAAATAAGGACATACCATTTCACAGGCTTTGCAGATTATTTTTAACCATTATAGATAACATTTTCTGTGTGAAAAAGACCACTCATATCTAGCTTATGTTTGGATAATAAAAATAATATCCAAGTATGATTTCCTCAATAAATTCAAATTGGAAGATTTGACTTTTTTACTTAGTACCAAAACAATACCTGGATATCCAGAAGACCTAAGCATCCCTTGTCACAGAATCACAGATATCATAAGATACCAAAGGTGACATCCCTTTGAAAATAGATTTCTCAATTGATAATCCCTTGATCGACATTTCATTAGCCAAATTAGTTTTGGGAGACTTCTGTATAATGAAAACCTACAGATGAGCACATTCTGGCAACCCTCTACTTGAATGCATAAAGTAGAATTCATTATAAATGATTAAAATATAAATGTTCAAGACTTCAGCTCAATTAGTATAGGTCAGGATGGAATCAAACACATTAAATTGAGGCAAACCATCATGTTTCTGCAAATTCTATTCAAGAGAGCATTAACATTTATCTGACGTATTATGCAGATTTCTGTTTCCAGCTTTGGGAGGTGTATTATTTGGCTATGACATTGGTGCAACTTCAGGTGCTTCTGTGTCATTGCAGGTATAGTTCTGTTTTCCTTTGTTTCAAATATCAGTAAATTCACTTGGTCTTGTGCAGCTCTTGTATTTTAACTATAATTCAGGCAGCTTTATATAGAATCGTCAAAATGCATTCTGTGCCGTACAACTGCATTCCCTGGGATTTTTTAGAGGTTGACAAACCTTATTTTGATCTGGAGTAGGGAGATGAAGTCCCCGGTCCCCTCTCTGTATTGGTTGAATGCCTAAAGGTCCTTCATTGGGAGAGGTCTACCATTTTCCGTCCATTTTCACGTCATACCAATATTTACTCATCCATTGATTGAAACTGTCAATACTTATTTTAGTTTAAGTCTGGAGATATAAGGATTCTCTGTTCTCTGGTGATATGCTTGAATTGATTCTCTCGTGCCATCCTCTGCTAAATTAAAATGCAGCAAAATTATCCTCTGTGCTTCAAGCTCTGAAGGATGGAGGTTTGTCTCATTAATGTCTCTTTACATATTATGAAAACCTGTAGGGATATCAAGGATAAATTCTCACAGCAATTATGCATCACCTCTTATTTCTATGTGTATTTCACCTTCTACCAGCACTGCATCCAGGCTTCCATGATTAGTGGTTCAGTCTTTTGCGAAGGGTCACGACCCTCTACTCAATGGACCAAACCATTTGTATATCTTACCCAGTTGCTGGTCTTTCTACTTCCCTGTTTTCTATGCAATCATTCTCAGCTGCACCCTTTCCAAAGGAATAAGAACCTACTAATGGTTGCTTTAACATTTATAAAGCAACTGAAAGCTGTTCTAAACCAACAAAAACGTTTTATCAAAGTGAAAGGAATAGGCAGCAAATTGTAGAGCTGGCAGTTTCAAGTCTATATATCGGATGTGAAGGTACTAGAGACCTTCATGCTTTGTCTGTTTTCTTCACTCGAGTCCTTGCTGCAGGTAGTCATTTAGGAACTTTCTTTTGGTATGCATCCCTCTACTAGATTCATATCTCTCTCCTTTTAGATTATTACCCTCTAGTTTTTTCTACTGAGCATAACTTGAATCTGGATCATTAGGAAGCTGCATTTTAGTCCAAGATTTTCCAGGAACTACATTATAAATTGTGAAAAGAATTATCAGCTATTAGACACCTTGTCCATAAAAATTGGGATGCAGGTCATAACTGAATAGTTTTTTGTACTTCTTCTGTTTTTGATCCATGGCTAATACTTGAGGATAAGAAAAATGATTGAAGTAAATGAACATGATGAATGCATAAACACATGAATCTTTACCCCAAATCATCTTCAAACTCTATGATTGAGCTAAATAGGATGCAACCAAAGCCTATTGATATACTCTTAATAGATAGAATGTGGTTGCTTATCAAACCAACAGTATGATGATAGGATCAAGATGATTCAATAGAAATTTCAGCATCATAACATTAACATAAGATTGGTTATGCAAATGGGAGGCCTCTCATTTATAGAAATTCTATGAGAGAAATCAAGGGCCAAGATGCATCGAGTGATGGATGGCTAGGATTAGTTGAAGATTAGGGCTTTGATCAAAGTTGTAGTCATGTGGCAAGTGAGGGATAAGGTCTAGGTTTAGGATTATGATTAGGGCAACATCCTTATGTGGATATGAAGAGCACACATGGAATACTGAGAGGGAGCGGGGGGGGTGTGAATCGGTATTTCAGTCTTTCTAAAACTTTTAACCAAATTAATCAAGTAAATCAGAAATCAGAATATTAAGAGCAACAAGAGACACCATAAACAAGTTGAATACCAAGATTACGTGGAAAACCCTTTTGGGTAAAGAACTACGGAAAAATATTGCTTTTATTTAACTCCAAAGGGCACCAACTCTGATTACATTTAGTGAGCATCCGATTACATTTAGTGAGCACCAACCCACCGAGAGCACCAACTCTCCTACGAAGCATCAACTCCGAATACATCGAAGCACCAACTTCAGTGGCTGAAGAACCAGCTCCAGACTTCAAATACAAATCTGCAAAACACTGATTCAAGCAATCAGCAATGTCTTCACATGAACTGTGAGGCTCTCAACCATTCACACTGTCCAAAACAAAAGATCACTTACAAAACTGCACTCTCACACAAACCGAAATCTCCTTCAAACTGAACACAAACTGAGATATTTTTTAACAAAATTTCAAGCACTTAACCTTTCCCAACGCTTTCTTACAAGAACATAAAACTCCTTCAACGTGCATTTAATCACAGACTGAGCATTGCATCAATCTGATTACAAACACAAACTGGGCTCTGCGTTGACACACTTGCAGAATATGATCTCATTATCTGATTTATTCACTGAATAATGAACTCATATAACAGACTAAATTGCTGGTAACGAAGATGTTCATGTACAGGGAAAGCTGAATGAATTGCACCTCAAATACTGCTGAGAAAATTGCTGCATACTCAGTACTCAAAAACATACAAAGTTGATAGCATATATCCATGATAATGCTACAAACACCATATGCAAGACAACCACCGAAATAGAAGCCACTAAGAAGACTTGGCTGTAGATATCTTTCACTCTAAAGCTCTTTTGTATTTATCATCAGAAAGAAATAGTTCTGTGAAAATCTTTTATTCACAACAACCATAACTCCTTGCTCACACACCTAACCATAAGCATATATCCTCATTCACCAACTCAAACACATCAATCAATCAGCATACTTAACTTTCTTCAAATGCCCGAAATCTTTCTCATACTAACCATATAGTATCAATCCCGCCTGAGCATATCCACGAACCTGTTCACCAACAGAGCATGCGCAAGCAGCACTCTCTACACACACCAGTTCCATACTACTCAACCACAAGCATCTTATACTAATAAGAGAACAAAGACCCTGTCCTTTTTTGGTAAATTCTCCGCACCCTGCTTGATATATCTATGAGAGGATATCAATGGTCTCCTTTTAGTAACATCCATAGACTCAAGCATAACACATAACTCTCAGCAACTCCACATTCCTTTTTCGTTCCACAATATCATTTTTTTTTAATTCCAAATCACGCCCAATCTCACTCTTCTACTCAAGCCAACAAGGATACAAACGTCCAATAAAGACACCACTATTTCAATACTCCACCCTCATTAATTCTGGCGACATAATGCACACCAACATTTTTGTGAATCCCGATATCATTTCAAGGCTGATGCTGCTCAGAAACTTGAAGACCAAAAACGTCCACAGCCTAAAGCTCAGATACTAATTCCACGAAGGAATCATTAAGATCATCAGAAACCTCTATTCGCTAAACATGTCCTCACACACAGACTAACTTGTTCGATAGCCATAAAACCACGATACAGGAATGAAGGCACTGAATTTTTAATAATAAAGTCAATGGCATTTTTAGAAAGCGCGATAGTCTTCAGAAAGCCATCGAATGATATAAGGAAAGCTCTTTAATGAGCACGACACAGAATTTTAAAACAGCCGCTTCACAAATACCTTCAATTCTCCCTTTTTTGCATAATAAGCATTTCAACGAATGCAATATATTAAATTCGAGCCTGCATTACAACTTCAATAAATCACGATGGAATTTTTAATTCTTAAAGTCTTCAAAGATTTTTTTAGAAAACGCCTTCATAAAGATAAGATAGGCAATATTTGGTTTCTGCAAAAGCACGTCCTGCTGCCAGAGCCGCCTCATAATAACCTCAATAAATCACGACTGTATTTAGACGCCCCTGTCAGAAGAATAATATTCGATAGTCTGATTTCTCTTAAAAACCATGAAAGCCTGTAGCCAGCGATGCATTTTTTACTCAAACGATACCCCTATTTTAACCCACAGACTGCAAACACATGCCGCTATTTGAATAAAGAGTCACCTGAAGATGAATAGGTATCAACATTTCATAAATTCAAAATGCCATCATTAAAGAGATCTGCATTAAAAAATAAATGCCACGCAAGCCACAACTATGCTGCTTCGATTCCGCAATAGTTTCACATGACTGCCGCAGCATCCATGGACCTTAAAAGGAACTCGATAAGAAGAAAATGATTTCTTTAAAAACAATGCCACCTCATCCATTCGGCCGCCTCACTATCATGAAATTCAACTATAGTCTCCCACTGTTATTCTACCAAAGGCATATTTTTAGACTCCACTAATAGCATATGTAGGTCAACATTAAAAATAGAGGAGCCAACCAACTATCGCATGATCTTAAAAAGAAACGCCTTCATACAAGATATGCCTTTAAGTGCCAAAACATTAGCCGCCTTCAATAAAAATAGAGATGTCAGACTAAAGAAGAAATATGCTGCCACCTATCAACACAAAGCCACCTCATGAAAATAATCGAACTTCATAGAAAGCATTCGCTGCCTTATAAAGAATTAGACTTTTCAACATTGACACAATGCTGACATAGAATAGCTGACTTGGCAACAAGAAGACAAGCAAGGAGTTGAACTAGACAGCCAAGCTGCTGAAGCACACAAGCAACCTGCTGAAACAGACAGGCAACTAGCTCAACCAAGCAGGCAGACACCTCAAGCACACTACCCGATAACTCAACACTCAGGCAAGTAGCTCAAGCAGCTCAAGCAAGTAGGTAGGCACCTCTAGCAACCAGGCAGCTCAACCTTGACATCAATGACAAAATATTCCAACATGATATTGAATGAAAGGATGAGATGGAAAGTTAGTTTGACTTTTGGCAAAGTGTCTAGGTTTAATGAATTTGGACAAGGGAATAGTTAGACATGTGAAGGAGACACTTGCCACATGAGGACAAATTTAGATTGTGATCCATGTGAATGGAATCAGTGGATAAGATTAAATGGATAAAGATTGAGGAATTAAGGTGAATTTAAATAATGAAGGAAAAGGTAATGGGCATTAATTAGTCTAAATTAATTAATTAATTGAGTTGGAGGATTTTGGGTAAGGGTAATGGATAAATTAATTAAATAAATAATGAATATTTATTTAATTAACTGGAAAGGAAAAGGGAAAAGGTTAAATTAATTAAATGAATAATAAATATTTATTTAATTAAATATTAGGATAGGTAAAGCCAAGTGTGGTTAGGTTAAGATCACATTTCAGGTGTAATAAAGATTGCAATAGTATTTTATTGGTTTCAAAGTCTTTTTAGGATTTGTGATATTTTGCACTTGTGTTCTACCATAATCTATTGATGTATTCTAGAGTGGAAGAAAAGGCTTTGGGCAGAGTTGTGGAATTTTACTGCGTTGTCAATCATTTAGACTTTCAGAGTGTTGACATAATTTCTCCATGTTTATTCTCTTAGCCATGGGCTCATGCAGACAACATATTCTCCTACTACTTCTACTTGCTGATCAGAATCTAGGAAGATGTAATTTTAAGATGACTAATAATTCCCATGTTTCTTTGTTTTGATAAAATTATTGAAGAACTACTCTTATTGTCCATTTTCATACTGCTACTGTTGGTTACTACTTCTCAAAGCCTGCCAAGTAAAGTCTTTTCTGAAACTTGCTGCACCTTGGGTTCCTAATTATCATGGCATAGCTTCACCCTCATAATTTGTATATTCATTTATGACCTATAACTCTGGATTGCCTAGTTTTCTCTGTAAATGGACTACTGCCTAAGCTTTATTCATTTTTGTATTCTATTTTGAGCCTATGACAGAGTTCCTTCCTCTGCAATATTTCCACTTATGGTTTTTTAGCCTACTTTATATTAGTTCATGTCATGTCCTTGTAAACCTCCACTATGGTCATATTGTTCTTAACTTCTTCCTGATTGTACTCCATTGGCTGAAACTAGCCATTCACATTTGATATTGAAACTGTCACAGGTCTGCGCATTGAACAGCTGAATGCCCTTTGAGGTCCATCACGAGCATCTTTATCTAATGCTTTTAGGACATTTGAGTTCTTCATTGATTTGGAGCTTTGGTTGTATTGACACAGAGAAATATTTGGTTATCACTATTTCTACATTTGCTTCTGAGTTTTGGTTCAGTATATATTCATATTGGAACAAGCTTGTCTGTTTCACACTCACACATTGAAGTTTTGGATTTTGTAGGTTGAATTTTAGCTACCATTGTTGCAGTGTCATCTCACTGTTTCAAGACAAATGCCCAGCCCCCCAAAAAGTACCCATTAAATCTTGGGGTCATGGATTTTCTTTTTGCTGCAAAATTTTTTCACCCTATATCTGATATATGAATGTCACTATCCTTGAATTTAGATATGTAATTTTTTTAATTATTTCAATTAATTTTCTTCCAGTAATATGAAATCAAAAAGAGTGAACTTCCAACATAATTTCTCCCTTCCTTCTAAAAGGTCTTTCTTTGTATTCTTCATTCTTACGCAGTGACAATTGTTGAGTACTCCTTGTAACCTATCCAAAACATCTGAGTTTTCTTTATTTGCTGAAGAGGCTCCAAAGTGAAAAAATTTAAAAAACACAAACATTTATAAGTTTGTTAATAACATAAATCTGACTGCAGAAAGCATGTTTCCTCATGTTTTTGAGTATCTTGGCTTTAGGAGATGTAATTAAGTATCGATGCTTTATGCTTCCACCCTACCTCTCTTCAGTTTCCTTGCATCTCTTGGGTTTGTTGCTACTCAGATAACTAAGCAAGAAGGTAATTTAGAAATCAAGCATGATGGCATTTAAAAACTGGAATCACAAAGAAATCTAAAGCAGTCTGTATATTGTTTAAATAAAAGTATGATCAGTTGTACCAGATGCGTAATTCAGTTACCCTATTTCATATTAGACCTAATTTCTTGCCTGCTTTTATTTTAAAATGCACTTTGAATTCTCATAACTTATTTTATTATGTATTTCGCAGTCGGCTGACTTAAGTGGAACAACCTGGTATAATCTATCATCAATTCAAGCTGGCCTTGTGGTGAGATTAATGACTTAAGCACATGGTCCTTTTAAGTTTTATAGATTTTTGAACATCTAAATGATATTGATGTTTCGATTACTTTTTAAAATTCTGTAAAAATGTAGTTTTATTTAGTAGGTTATATACTTCATGGTTTGTACAAGTCCTTTTTACTTGACATTTTCAGAATTTAATCATTTTGTTTTTGTGCAGGTTAGTGGCTCCCTTTATGGTGCTTTATGTGGGTCGATTATAGCGTTCAATGTTGCAGATTTTTTAGGTCTCCCTTTTTTCCAGCTTAAGAAAGAGCACCATTTGTTATATACTCAAACACGTGAACTCACATTTGAGATTCGATGATGCAGCAATGGTGTATAACCATCCTTGACACTGATGAACATATTAAATTAATGTTGTAAATTTATTGGCTGAAGGAAGGCGGAGGGAGCTAATTGTAGCATCTGTGTTGTATCTGCTGGGAGCTCTCACAACAGCATTGGCACCTGATCTTCCCGTGCTTATAGCTGGTCGGCTGTTGTATGGCCTTGCTATAGGTTTGGTAAAGCTTATTCATCTCTCTTTTCAAATGGAGGATTTATAGATTTATTTTAGAGTTCTTTTTTCTTAGATGGATTACAACTTAATTAATTTGTACATGAAGCCATTTTTATTTACATCCAAGTTTCTGAATTCAAGTTCCATATTATCAAGCTGGATGGATATATCACCAGTCGAAAACCATCACTATTTGACTTTAGTTCATAAGATATGAATTTCCGACAGCAGAAGAGTATTGCTTCTAACTATTTCTATCAAACAGGCCATGCATGCAGCCCCTTTGTACATTGCAGAGACTGCTCCATCAACAGTTCGTGGAACACTAGTATCTTTAAAGGAACTTTTCATAGTTTTAGGAATCTTGGTGAGTGTCAGAACAACACCCATATCCTGATTCCTGGAAACATATCATGCCAATAAGTGAGGAGATTTTGTTTGATATTGAAATGCTTTCCTTGTGCAGCTTGGCTACCTTGTGGGTAATCTAGAAATTGATGTGATTGGTGGCTGGAGATATATGTATGGGTCAAGTGCAGCAGTTGCTTTAATCATGGGCATTGGCATGTGGTGGTTACCCCCATCCCCACGTTGGCTTCTTCTCCAGGCAGTGCAGGGTAAAGGCAATCTGCAAGAATTGAAAGAGAGGGCAATTTCTGCATTGAATAAATTAAGAGGTCGGACTGCTGCTGATGTAACAAGTGATGGAGAATTAGAAGAAACTTATAATTCCTTACAGTATGCACTTCAAGGACAAGATCGGGAAGCTAATTTCTGGGAGATTTTTCAGGGAACTAGTTTGAAGGCCTTCATAATTGGTGGAGGACTTGTGCTTTTTCAGCAGGTACTATTGTTTCAATATTGTAGGAGAGTCCACGCAATGGTTTAGTTTCTATGTTATTATCTATTAAATCTGTAGCTATGGAAGTTCTGGGATTATTGACTGGTATTTTTGTGGTAAAATGTCTATGGCTGCTTATTGCATATAGAACTTTTTAATAGGGAATCTCTTAATTGAAAATGTGAATACGTGATAAATTTGTAAGCCTTGTTGTTTGTCAGATAACTGGCCAACCAAGTGTACTGTACTATGCGGCTTCAATTCTTCAGGTAGAAAATCTATATATTTTTTCATCCTATCAGATGGCAATACATTCCTAAATGCCAGGAAATTTGCTAATGTATTTGGGTGCATCTGATTTGCAGAGTGCAGGATTTTCTGCAGCATCTGATGCTACTCGTGTTTCTGTAATTCTTGGTGTTTTCAAGGTGTGCATAAGATACCCATATTCATTGCTTTTTATATATATCTATTTTCATCTGCAGAATAATACTTTATAGATTTTGTTTTTGGCTTTTATATTTGTATCAGAAATACAAGGACCCTAGGAATGCTTCACTATTTTGTCCTTGAGAATATTTACTGTTTCTTTTGAAGTGTGAGTATTTAAGGAGAAATTTTGACCAGATATATAAATATATAGTCAAAACTATCATTCGATCATGCCATGTTGGAAGGACTTATATTCCTCATATCGACCATGTAATTACAATTTTTTGATGGTTCTTTATTAATGCACCATACTTTATAAAAGACATGAATGGAATCTGATATGCCTTTATCATGTAGCTTGAAATTTGTATTTGATTTTGTAGCTTTTGTTAAGAGCCTTACTACCACTTCAAATAAGGGATGGACAAATACAAAGTGAAATCCAGACAGGATTTGAGTGCTGTATCAATATATGGTAGATTGCTTTGTGGCCATTTGGATTGTTTTAACTTTTTCTTTTTTGGCAGGCAATATTGGTTAGCCGTGTTCAATTTCTTTACCATAGACTCCAAATATTATAAAACTAAATCAATGCTGCCTGATATGAATCCTATGTAACTTGTTTGATGGCTGAAAATTCTGCAGCATTAAAAATGTGTCTCAGGTTATTTTTAGTAGCCTTAGCAAATAAATATATATGTATGGATGGATGTATTTACATTTGCTTGCGGTTTTGTGTTGTGTGTGTAGCCTGTAGGTATATGTATATGCATATGTTTGTGTACGTTGAGTGTATATATAATCCCTTCTCCTCCCTTGCCGCCTGGCCTCCTTCCTGCCCACACATATATCAAAAGTATGTATCTTATACTGAATATTAAAACAAGAGGATACATTGGTGGACAAAGGCAAAGCCAATTCCCTGCTGAGGCTCTCTTTGTTGTGGATGTAGACTGTCTTAGTTGTGGATGTAGACTCTCTTGAGCTTATTTAGCGTATTCTTTGCATAGCAACTACATGCCTTTGTCCACATGTGGAAAATTTGGGACACTACTTGTGGTGAGGTTGTAGCCTCTGTTGACATCCCTAGCATGATTTTTCAGTCTGTTAGCAGCTACATACTGTTGTTTGCCAAGTATTAAGAAGGAAGTTAGAAGTAAAGTCTTAATTGTGTGCAAGAATATAATTTGAATATGACATGAATGCAGATTTCAGAAGGTTACATTGCCTTTTTATCACAATCAAATTTCTCTACATTTCTGGTTCTTTCATAAACCTGTTTCTTGTAAGGTTACTATGTTTTTCAGTTTGAGGAGTCTGGTATGATGGAACTTTGACGTTTTTTATTTGGGGTTGGGGTTTTTCATTAAGCATTCATCACGATTCAAACTCATCAGAGATGAAGATGAAATATAATTTTCAGTTATACAGTTTCAGATATGGGAGGTTGTATAATGATAGAGCAGGGTTGGTACTATGCAACTATGAAAAATAGCATGTATGGGGATACTGATGATTAAGAAAACTAGTTATAATGGGTGTTTGCACTTAAATTCGCAAACTTAGTCATGGTCCTAGGTCCTTATCACAATTGGAAGAATATCATGGAGATGGCTTAGATTACGGAAATAAAAAAGAGAAAGATAATGAAATCTATTCAATTTGTGTCTAGTGCAACATGATCTAGTGGTGAAGAAGAATTCCACAATAGTGATCCAGATTCAAGTACTGTTGGGCATGTTCCTTCATGTTAGATCAGCTGTGTTAAGACCACAATTAGACAAGGCTGGGTATAAATCTCAGGCAAATTTTGGTGAATAGAAACCCCATGTAAGCTGGATGATGCATCCCCCTAATTTTTATTGATCACAGGGTGGGTGTTCCAATTTACGAATCTGCTAAATCCATATACATTCAATTTTCCTTTTATTTGAAATCCATTCAATTTGTTGTCAGTGGTCACTAACAGTGAAAGGAAATTATTGTTGCATTTGATCTCTCAGGAGCCCAAGGCACCTATTAGAAATCCAGTGTATCCATATTTGGTACCAGCCTTTATACTACAAAATTGATCTTTACTTATATTGCTGGTTGAAGCATAGAATTATACCGTTCATCAACAGCTATTAACATTCTGTACACAAAATTCTTTATGACAATATCAAATAATAGGTGTAACAACTGTTGTCCTCAAGATTTAATGTGATCTGAAACAAACCTTTTCATGGCTCTGTGATCTGTTATAGTGTTTCCTAGCAAAATACACTGTGCTAAGTTAATAATATGGAAAATAGTCATAACTAGCCATTTTTTGATACATAGACACAAGACTTGTATTAAGAAATTTCTGGTCTAGTGAGAGAGCTTCTGACATTTTTGTATGCATTTCCTTATACAAATGTTTAATTTCTCTGTCTTCATCCTTGCGACACTTATGGTGCCACTATTTTCTGTCTTTTTTTTTTTTGATAAAAGGGTAAAAACTTTTATTGAATAACAGAATCAAAGAATTACATCAAAGCAAAGGGCCAAAGCCCCAGGGAACCCAAAAGAAACAAAAAAGCAACACAAGAGCCATTCATCATCCATCCTCAATTTCATTCCCATCTTCGGCAATAATCATTTCCAGATCACGGCGGAATTCCTGGGAGAGCTGCTCCCACCTCTCAACCTTCCAGCCATCAAGATGCTCTGAAGCCCATTTTGCCAAGCAATCCGCTGCCCTATTCCACTCCCTCGGAATATGGACAAAAGACACCACCTCCATCAGGGAACTAATCCTCAGAATCTGCTGCACCAACCTAGCCAGCTGCCAACTGACATCCGCCACCTTCCTAGCATTGAGCAAGTTAACCAAAACTTGTGAATCTGACTCACAAATCACCTTTCTCCACCCCAACGAATAGGCCCGTTCAAGGGCGGAGAGGATTGCAAGACCCTCCATAAGGTTGACAGTCTGCACCCCTTCATAGATAGAGAAGAAGAAGACCACCTTCCGCGAAGAATCCCTACCAATCCCACCAATTCCTGCAGGCCCAGGGTTTCCCCTTGAGGAGCCATCAGTATTAATCTTCATGAATCCAGCAGGAGGGGGAAGCCACTTACCCATTCGCATCACTTTCTTCCTCGCCTGCCTTCCTCTTCGAACACAAGCCAAAGCCAAAGACATCTCTCGAAGCCCCAGTCTCTCCACCTTCGCAGCATCCTCTTTCTCCAAGGGATACACCACCTCGCACTTAGCTTCCACTGTCTCACGAACCATGCACAAAATTCTCTGCCAAATTTGCTGAATGACCATCTTTTCACCTCGGAAGATTCTACGATTCCGCTCCAACCAAATCTGCCAGAGAATGAAGGTAGGCCCAACATACCACACGTCCTGTAAGAAAGAAGCCATAGCGGGAGGTCTGCCAAGACTATTCCAAAAATCCACCAAGGAGGAAGCATGGACACAAGGACATTTCCAAGCTTCCCACCAAAAATGCCACAGCCTCAAGGAAAAAGAGCAACGAAAAAACAAATGAGCGGAATCCTCCTCCTCATTCCCACACAACACACACCTGGAAGGTCCCTAAAATCCCCTCTTCTGAATATTGTTCCAAGTCAAGCATTTCTTCCAAGCCAAAGTCCAAATGAAGCAATTGCACTTCGGCCAAGAAACCTTATCCCAAACTCTCTGCCACCAACGAACCTCCACCCCGTCCAACTTGTGAGATAAAAGAACCTGATAGCCAGAGGCAACAGTATAAACACCCTTAGGGTTGGGGGACCAAGATAAAACATCTCCGTCAGGTAGGGAGCAACAACTCCTACTAAAAAGGATGCGTTGCAGATCTGCACACTCCTCCTCCATACCAACCATAGGCCACTCCTAAGGATTCTTCCACCTAGCCACCATCAATTGGCCATGAGCAGAGATCGACTTATAGTCTCTCACCCGGACCCAACCAGCCGCAATGAATCTTTGACTAAGGGGCAGCAAATTAGGAAACTGAGAAACAATAGGGGGAAAGCCATCCCAAGAATCCAACCAAAAGTGAGCCTCTGACCCACTTTTGCAGGTCCAAAACAAACCATCCTTAACAAGAGCAGCCCCTTTCTTGAGGGTACCCCAAATCACCGATCCTTTCCCCACCAAGGGATAACAGGGAATGTCCATATGAGAAATCCCAGGGAAATATTTGTGGGACAAGATCCTGGCCCAGGTCTGATCCTGCTCCACACACCATCTCCAAAACAACTTAGCAGCAAGCGCTATCCTAGACAAAGAAGACATCCTTAATCCAAGCCCTCCACATTGCTTCGGGCTACAAACAACCTCCCATCTAACTAGACTCCATTTGGAGGATAATAAATTACCAGCCCAAAGAAACTGCCTAATTAAAGCATCAAGTTCTTGAACAAAACCGACCGGGGCCACCTGGAGCATACATCTATAAATGGGAAGAGCTTGAACCACCGACTTGATTAGCTGAACCCTTCCAGCAAAGGACAACCATCTGTGGGTCCAATGGTTAACCTTTGTCCGAAACTTATCCAGAATACTCTGCCAAGAATCCCTGGGCATCCTTTTGACAGAGATAGGAATACCAAGATATGTCAAAGGAAGGGACCCAATCTGGAACCTTAGGATATTAGCTATCCTCCTCTGGATAGGACCAAGAGTATTGAAGAAGAAGATTGAGGACTTATCTTCATTAATTAGTTGACCCGAGGCAAGAAGATAAACATCCAATGCAGCACGCAAGTTAGTAGCCTCCCTGATTGTAGCCATACCCATCAGCGCAGTATCATCCACAAACTGCAAATGAGACTGTGGGAGAATATTACCTCCCCATCGCCACCCTTGAATGAGACCCATCTCAACATTCCTTTTCAACAACCGGCCGAGCCCTTCAGCAAGAAGTAAGAACAGATATGGAGAAACAGGGTCACCCTGACGTAGGCCCCGGGAAGCACAAAAAAGCTCTGAGGGCTCACCATTAATTAAAACAGAGAAGGAAACTGAAGTAACACAACTCATGACCCATTGGATCCATTCATCCCCAAAACCAAATGCTCCAAGGATCTTCCGAAGAAAGGACCAGCGAACTCTGTCATAAGCCTTTGCCATGTCCAGCTTGATGAACATTGCCTTATAATTGGAAATGGCCATAGAATGAATGGTTTCCGAAGCTATAACCACCCCATCCAGAATTTGTCTGCCCGCCACAAAACCACTCTGCTCCTCAGAGATCAACACTTTGAGCCATCTTTTCAGCCTATCCGCAATGATTTTAGAGATAATTTTATAAATCACATTACAGAGAGAAATGGGCCTAAATTGACTTAACCTGTCCGCCCCATCACGTTTGGGGATAAGTGCCAAGAAGGTAGAATTCAAAGCCCGTAACATTTGCTTATTCATTTGAGATTCTTGGACTACTGCCAATAAGTCCAGCTTAATGATATCCCAGAAATCTTGAAAGAACTCCACCGGAAAGCCATCAGGGCCAGGAGCCTTCCCTTTCTTCATCTGGAACACCGTTCCCTCAAGCTCCTCCATTGAGATATCACTCATAAGATGCTCATTCATTTCCATAGTAACCAATGAAGGGATGCAGGACAGAACCTGGGCCTCCTCATCAGGAGCCCCCTGGGGGTCCTCCCTGAATAAAGATTCAAAATAATGAACTGCTTCATCTGAAATATCCTTAAAAGAGGAGAGAGACTCACCCGTATCTTTCACCAGAACAGAAATTGAATTCCCGTGACGCCTAGCCTTAACAGAATTGAAGAAGAAGGCAGTATTCTTATCTCCCTCCATAAGCCATTCAATTCGCGCCTTTTGTTTCCAATAGATCTCTTCGCGCAGTTCACACTCCTCAAATACTTTCAAAGCCTTAGCCTCCTCTTGAAGTAATTTAACGGTCACACCATCCTCCCTGATCACCCTCGTAATGCTATTCAACTCAGCTTGGGCAGCAAGCTTGGCATGAAAAATATTCCCAAAGCACTGTTGGTTCCAACGCTTTAGCTGATACTTAACAAATTGGAGAAGCTTAGCAAAAGTATACATTGCCGTACCAAAAGCAGGTCTACCATTTCTCCACCATTCAGCCATATAATCATGAAGAGAGGGCTCACGAAGCCACATAAGCTGGAACTTAAAAGGGGGCGATCGAGGCACACGAGCAGAAGAGGCAACAAGTTTGATAGGCCAATGGTCAGACCCCCTCCAATCCAAAATTTCTGAGCTAGAAGACCACAGGCCACCAACCCAAAAACAAGACACCAGAAACCGGTCAAGCCTTTCGGAGATGTAGTGATCCCCAAGCCTTCGGTTGCTCCAAGTGAAACGACCATTAGTAGGCTTAACATCAACAAGATTCAAAGCAGAAATATTGTCCTGAAGAAGTAGTGCAGAAGGCTCCAACCTAGCAATCCCACCCTGCTTCTCAGCCAACTCAGAGATAGCATTGAAGTCCCCATCCATAATCCAAGGATAAAAAGGCACCATACTCCGGACAAAGTGAACATGAGCCCACAAAAGTTGCTTACCCTGGAAATCAACAGGTGCATAGATATTAGTGAGGAGGATAGACTCCCCAGTCTCAAAGCAAGAAGCAATCATCGAGATAGAGGACTTGATGGCCATCCACCAAAGAGGGCGGATCTTCCGCGGATTCCAAAGGCAAGCCACTCCACCTGCAGAGCCTTGAGCACCAATGCATTGGCACTCACCATTTCTCCACAACTTAGGAGATAAACTAAGCATGCATTCAACCGATAACTTAGTCTCCTGTAGGAACAAAACATCAGGAGATTGACTTCTAACCAAATCATGAACAGCCTTTTGTCGAGGGCTGCTGTTCAAGCCCCTTGCATTCCATGATAGAACAATCATTTCAGAGAGCTTGAGAAGTGTGAATCCAAGGTCTTAACCGACCCTGACTCCACCAGAGTTTCCCCAGCTAACTTAATCTTCTCCAAGTCTTTTTTCCGGCCAAGCTTTGAAGATTTCTCCCCCAACCCTTTTTTGAGATCCTTTTGTTGTAGTCCCAAAGGAGAAGGAGAAGGCTTGAGATTCTTTCCTGCATCTGAACTTGCATGGACAACCATAACAGACTTGTCTCCCCCACTCTTCTTCATTTCCAAAGAAGAAACCGACTCCGCCTGGACATCCATTTGAGGGTCGGTTACCATTTGCACGGCTCCAGAATCATGTGTAGCCTGAGAAACCCCAAAAAGAGGATCCTCCTGCCCAGAACACACAACTCCCTGATCCAAGTTAACTAAGCCCGGATTCACTTCCTGCTGGCCAAGATCATCCAAAATCTCGAATCTATTAAAACACTCATCATCTTGTCTTTCCGTCAAGGTCCTCTTTTGCCCTCGATTTCTATTGCGATTTCTAACAGGGGCAAAACCATCTGGCCCAACCCCATCCCCGAGAATGGGATCCTTTCCTTTATCTTCCCTAGGAGGGTTGTGAATAGGCTGAGAAGTACGTGGCTCCACGGGCCTAGCCCTTGGGCATCTTCGCTGTAGGTGACCGTACTCATGGCAAAGACGACATCGAAATGGGAGAGTTTCATAATCCAACGACTGCACCCAAGAATAAGGACCCACAGACATATCCAAAGAATCTGGTAATGGCTTACTTAAGTCAATTTCCACACAGATACGGGCAAAAGTTATCACCTTTTTAAATTGAGTCTGTTGTGACGAGCCCACTGGCTTCCCAAGCATCGACCCCAACAAATGCAAAACATCATCCCGCCAGCATTCCACAGGAAACCGCGGAAGACGAACCCACACCGGGACCCGAGTCGGAAGCTCCTCAGCAGGGTTAAAACCAGCATGCCACGGTTTAACAAACAAGCCAACCTGGTTATAGAAGTAGGGGCCCCCTTCAAAAACCTTGTTACGATCCGCCATGCAATCAAAGGTAACCATGAAGTAATTGTTCGCTAGAAGCTTTATATCCATCTCCCCCTCCGGCATCCAGGTCCGTCGGGCCCAAGACTCTAGAAATTGTATCGATATCCGCATACCCAAGAATTTGCAATAAAAGGAGTGCCTCGAGTAATACTCAATATCCTTCGCAACCATCTCCAAAGGGATGACTAGCTTCGGCCTATCCTTACAACGTTCCAAGCAGCCATTGATTTTCGTGATCCGAGCCCCACTAGACGAGCCCACTCCATCCAGTCCCGGATCTGACAAAAACAAATCATTATTGAAAACTTTTGAGGCATGCGTTGGGGACTTCGCACCAATCACAGATCGAAAGTCCATTTTGGGGCCAGCACCCAAGGTCTCCCTAGGCGACATTTGACCCAAGCCACTACAGGCAAACACACCCCCAGAAATAAGAACAAAACCAGGGTATCAAGAAGCCCCAGCCACCACACACCACAGAATTTAAGCAAAGCAAGGAAGAAACACCTCCAAAAAGAGGCCGCACAAGGAGGAGAAACCAGGCCCAAAGGGCCGTTCCACGCAGCACCCGCGCGGCTCCCAACGGCTTCAAATGCGTAGCAAACGCCAAGGATCCGCCCTCACAGGCACGACAGAGATAAATGGAAGCAACAGAAAAAGGGGACGCCACCCCACACCCCCGGAAACAAGCACAGACCCCCCTTCCAGTGCATGCACAAGCAGAAAACAGGGAACGAGCTAGGGCACGGATGCCCTAGCTCGGCAGGAAAACTCCAGTCAGCCATCACTCCAACCCAAGGGTGTTGTAAAGTGTTTAATGAAATTTAATTTTTTAGCCACTATTTTCTGTCTTATTCTTACATATCTGTGTATATTTCTTTTCATTAGATGATTTAATTATTTGTTCTTTTTATTTAAAGACTGTTTGGGACCTATGGACGTTCAAGTTTTGTTGAAAAGTATCTTGAATGTCAACGATAAATTTCTAAATCAGACAGATGCATTTTTTTGCCAATATGAAGGGCTTTAATCTTTAGATGTTTGTGAAGATGATGGATCTTCTACATTGTTAATCTTGCAGTTGCTGATGACTGGATTTTCTGTTTGGAAAGTTGACCAGCTTGGTAGGAGACCTTTGCTGATTGGAGGCATAAGTGGAATTGTAAGATACTTTATGCATTATTTGGTGAAAATATAACTAGAATTTTGTTAAAAGTGATATAGAGAATTGTTAGTTTCAAAATATTGTTGATACTGAGAATTATAGGAAGCAGGGTAATAGATTACTGAAGGAAGAAACTGAAATGGATTGTGTCAGTTGTTTAGTTGAGATTTATGATCTGCTTGGATGTTTTACTCAAGCAACTATTAAGTTCTATTTCATGTTTTACTTTAGCCAAGCATTTAATCTATGAATTTTTATATTTAACCGTGTGAGTTTCTCCTTATGTTTACTTGTTCGAAGGTTTAGCTGAAAATATTAAGTTGATGCTTTTTTTTAAATTGTGCAGACGGTATCATTATTCCTGCTTGCAGCTTACTACAACTTTCTCAGTGGTGCATCTGTTGTGGCAGTTCTTGCATTGTTATTGTATGTTGGCAGCTATCAGGTATTGACCATACATTCTTAATTTACAACTTCATTGTCTGTATGGATATACTATTGGATGTCGGATTCTATATGCCATAGGAGTATATTTCATGGCCTCTGAGAGAACTGGCAACCTTAGAATTGTAAACTGTGAGAATCTGTGTAAATCAAGGTCTTGATAAGCGTCTTCATGATAGGCTTTTCCTAGATCCAGATGGAATACAACAGGAACAATCACTGAATTATGAAAATATTCCTCTCTGTTACTGAACATGGACATCCGGCAAGAGTTTGCCCACTTCAAGAAAGTTATGCGGACTTAAATCCACCTGGGATGAGCTGAAAGCAAGATCCAAACCCAGTGAAGGATTTGCAAACCACAGCACCTACAAACAACACATTCAACAACAATATCAGAAAATATGTTCAGCGAAACAAATTCTGGGAAAGGAAAAGTCGAAAACACCTCCAACAAATTAGATCCCAATAGCAAATCCCTTTGCTGCTTTGGGTATAGGGAAGATTGAAACAAGGAAATAGCCATTGGGTAACTGTGGGGAAAATGCATCAAATAAAGAGGTGAGACTGGTCCAGAAAAGAAGTACTGCTCACCCTCATCTTATATGCAAAGAGATCTCCTTCAAGGCACAACCAAACAATAAAAGTCAAGAAGCAAGAGATAAAGGATTGCAAATAAGGAAAAATGCCAAAGACTTAATCCCAAGAATCAGCCAATGTAGGGACAAAAAATCATACCAGGTGACACACAAAAAGAGGAAGACCACTTGCGACCTGCTTCAATAAGAATCCATTGGAGAAAGCTCTAGCTATATGAAGGCCATGATCTGGACACCCAAGAGTAATAATGGTGACAATGTAAAGCCCAGTTGTTCCAAATTTTGTAAAAGCCTAGTGATTAGATAAATTCTAAATTGCTGGTTCTGGATTGGATTCAGTGTGTGGATCTGGGAAGTTGTTTTGGGGGTTGTCTTTGTTTGTACAAAACACATATAAAAATCTTATATATAAATTTGTAGCCTAAAAGTAGGAAGTAAGTTTAGCATACGACATAGCATCATATAATAAACAAGACCACCATAAACTTGAATGCCGTTTAAAACATGACTCATAGATATTATAAAATATTCATTGTTCAAACTTCAAGTTCAACAATCAAGTTTCAGCATCATATGGGTTTTCTATATCATTATCATCATCATCATTGACATCGGGTAATGTAGGAACAATTGAAGAACCACAAGCAGTGCCACTTGCACTTGCACTAAAAGTGTGCATGTTATCTGGCTCTTCAAACACATCATGTTGGCATCCAAGTCAGTATTCTCTAGTTCCATATCCCACAACCTCATGTACACTTCCTTCTAGCCATGTTTGTGTGAAAGGAGGTATGAAATTGGAATGCATGTACATTAAGACCTTTACCTTTTTTGAATGCAATCGGGTGTGCTTTACTAGGTGGATGAAAGAATATGTGCTCCACTTCCTCTCAAATGTAGATGAACTAGCAACACATTGAGATAAAGTAGAGAGATAGAGCTATACTTATAATAAAGAAAATTAAAAAAATTATAAATGAAACTTAAAAGATAAAAAAGAAGAAAACTATGAAACTTGTGATGAAACTTTGATTGCAAGAGTTGAAGATGTTGGAATTATTGGCCATGGAAGTACCACCAACTATGAGCATCATTTTTGAACTTTTCATGAAGATGTTCAATGCTTTGACCATTGGAGTGTACAAAATCAACGAACTCACTTGTGACTACATTTGTAAATCAGGATTATGGAGGAATCTACAAAATGCTGCCTTGTGCCTTTTGATAAATTCAAAATATTTATACGAGGCAATCCTTGCTGGCATAGAAAGAACCTTAGAACTATAGTATTTTGGATTCGGTGAAAAGGCAAGAATATGTAGTGGGGTGGTCATTGTGTCCCATCTCTCTTCAATAATTTTGTACACCTGTTCGAAGAAAGTTTCTTTATGATCTTGCTCTCATTTACGATGGTTTTCGTCTTCTCAATCATTGAGTCGATGCCATCATATATCTATTCCAAGCAAGGCTTGTCCATGTCCATATGATAAATCTTACTCAAAATGGGCTCAATGAACCCACCAAGGGTCATCTAGGATCATCTACTTGCTATTTGTTCTCTTAGTGTTGGCTTGCCTCCATTGACCCAACTTATTCAAAAATAGAAACAAAATAATTAAAAAACAAACTTCAAAGAAGAAAACATAATCAAATTAAGTTTTAAAGAATAACTTTCTAAGTGACTAAAGTGAAACATAATTTTTTACATTGTTTCACTTTTTTTAAGCAGCTCCAGTTTTGAAAGTGATATAAATATTCTTCGAACATGTGGTGGTTGGTAATGAACATTTAGATCTCTTCAATCCTTGCATACAATTTTTTGATCTAATCAATTTTGTTGCCAATCTTTTGTAGCATAAGGTTGAGGGAGTGGACAACACAAAATGTTCAAAAGATGTGTGAGTAATGTTTCTCAACCAACAAACCAACAACTCTACAATTCTTTGTGTTGTTTGTTATGGCTTGAATAACATTATGAGGCCACATTCCTCAATGGCTATGACGAGAATGTTAGCAATAATTGGCTATCATTTACCTTCTCACAATCCACAACTCTCAAAAACATTGTCCTTGAAGGGGTATTTCAATCACATCATTAAGGGCTGAATTTTAATATCCTTCCATCCATGGGAGATGATGGGCACTCTTGTCTCGGCCCACAAATTCCTTATGGGCTTAAATAAATCTTTTACAGACTTGACCTCCTTTTCCAATATGGTACCACAAACCTGATAACCTAGGCTCTTGTACCCTTTTGGAGCCTCATTAATTTTTGTCATTGTTTCTTGCCAATATGGTGAGTGAACAACATTGAAAGCCAACCTATTTGCATGGATACACTTTGCTATGTATTGATCGACAATCTCTTGAGATTCATTTTGAAATGCCATTTCCAAAGGCCCCTTTGGTCTCTTATTTGTAAGGGTTTGTTCTTGAGGGGTGGTAAAAAATGGGTGGCGCTCTACTATAACACTAGGATTAGATGGGGGTATAAGGGGGGGTATAAGGGGCTTCATTCCTTGAGATCTTTTTGCATGATTTGCTGTACAGTCTGCTACTTCATCTACTTGCTCTTATTAGTATATAATATTGCTTGTACTGATGGCAAAGGTACACCATTCTTTCTAGTGAAATCTTTGATGCTTTGTTCGGGAATGCCACACAAATGGGTTTTCACTCAACTATATGAGCTTGAATACTTGAAACCACACCTTTTACAAATCCAAATATATCCTCTACTCTTGGGAAACAATTGTATCATATCAACATACTTTTGAAGAGGAGAATATGGGTCTATTTTGAAGTAGGATCAGCCCATAGAGCTAGAATTAGCTGCCATCGTAATTCCTATGGCAACAAGTTTTATAAAAACAAATTCGAAACAAATGAAAACAAAAAATATTTATATAAAACCAAACTTTTTAAATGTTTTAAGAATATAGAGTTTGTTTGTAAAACAAAAATGTAGAATTTTTTTTTAACCTCTTTTCAAAAATATTCTTCTATGATCTTCTTGGTAGCTAATTGATTCTCACACATGGGATTGGAATACCAGTGCAACCGCTTTGGAACCTTTGATGATCGATCTTTAGCTCTCATTGTGTAATGACCAAAAAGAATGAAAGTTAAGCAAAAGGGAATGTTATTTGTCTTTTGTAATCAAAATGAGGTGAAATGAGATTGTTTTAGTGTTTTAAATGGTTTAGATGGCACTTTTAAGATTAGGGATTCGTTTTGGTTTTTCATAGTCAAAGTCAAATTTGAAATTTTAAAAAGTAAAAAGCAAAAGCTGGATGGGTTTGTTGCAAGTTCGGCATGGTTTTGAATGGTTCGTTTGGGATGAACCCACAACTTTTTTAATGTTTCATGCACATTTTAGCTGCATTGAACCACACCACATATATGAGGGTAGATGCCAAAGAATTGGCAAAATAGGATAAAATCTTGAGGACCTTGTAATTGAATATAATGGACTATATTTGAGTTTTTCCGTGAACCCATAAAATCATAAATGGTCATGACATCTCTCTCTCTCTCTCTGTATGTATGTATGTATGTGTGTGTGTGTGTGTATGTGTGTGTGAATGTCTTGTGTGTATGTGTGTTTGTATGTATTATGTATGTATTGTATTGTATGTATGTATGTATGTATGTATGTATGTATGTATTGTATTGTATTGTAATGTATGTATGTATGTATGTATGTATTGTATTGTAATGTATGTATGTATTGTATGTATTGTATTGTATGTATGTGTGTGTGTGTGTATGTATGTATTGTATTGTATGTATGTATTGTATTGTAATGTATGTATGTATGTATGTATGTATGTATGTATGTATTGTATTGTATTGTATTGTATTGTAATGTAATGTATTGTATTGTATTGGTATGTATGTATTGTAATGTATGTATGTATGTATGTATGTATGTCTGTCTTATGAATGTAATATTTTATGAATAATAGACTATCCTATGAATCATGATTGAGGATTATAGTCTTAAATTTTGAATCAATGCCATTTGGAAGATGAGTGAATGCTATCATTTGAGTGTGCAAGAAGCGTTGACAAGAAATCAGAGTAATTAACTTCAAATTTAAGTATTTCAGATTCATGTTTGTTCGAGAATTCATATATATATTTCCTTAGATTTTTCATGAGACATGATGCCTTGATGGATTGTCTATGTAGGTGTCTGATGACATAGATGGGACATACCATGTTGAAACGAGGGGGGGGGGGAGAGAGAGATGCTCTATTTCATGGGAGTTCATTGGTGTTAGATAATTGTGCATAAGCAAGTCCACCGAAGAGAAACCTGAGAGACAAGATGTCAAAGGGGATACATAGAAAGACAAGTTGTCCACAAAGAATGCTACCAAGAGAATCTTGATTGCATGATCCAAATAGTATACATGAGAATTGAGGGTAATGCGCTAAAGTAATTAAGTTTGGAGAACCAATGAATGTGTTTTGTCGAGAAAAACATAGAGACCTCAATTTAAAATTCACTATTGTGAATTTAGCCAATCAAACAAAGACAAGAACTTGTATGGCAGGAGTCCCAAGAGACGAAATAATTTCATGACTAATGATAGAAATTTAGAAAAATTTGAGGCACTACACAAATTAGCTAGTAAAATCTAGAGAGAAGAGGGCTTAGATGACTCTATAAATACTTGGAGGAATCAATGGATGTAGGTTGCTAAATTAGAGGGATACTAGTGCATGAGACAATTGTGTTCGAGGCAAGTAAAGGCAATGCATCAATTTAAAGAAAGGAGTTGTCAAAATTCCTAATAAGGTATAATGTACTACTGGGATTTGTAAATATTAAATACGCCTTAGATCAGTGTTTTGTCTAATGTGTTTGGGTAGAATCCGACATGTAAATTTGTGATTGAATTATTTATATGTAGTCTTGTGTCTTGTGGTGTCAAGTTTGCAAGATGATTCGTGTGTGTGAGTATAAATTGATAAGTGTGGGATGTGCAATGTGTGAAATGTACTAATTAGTCATGAAGCCTCTATGGAGTTTTATAGCCACCCATGGTGGTGAGCACAACTTCACAACTATCTTGGTTGTAGCCGGATGGTGGCTATTTTTGTTGTAGTGGGATGGTGGTCATTCTTGTTGTAGCAAGATGATGTTTCCCTATTATAGTAGGATGATTGCCTTGTTGTGGTACAACAAGAAGCTTCCTTGGCCACATGTGCTTGGGCCTATTGG
>VDFB02013845.1:0-26622 GCA_007258455.2 Sequoia sempervirens | reverse complement strand
AAGAATATCTAAGATAAGTATACATTTAATACATTTATCTAAGATAAGTATATATTAATCATTATTTATTTAACAGTATATAACGTTCTCATGACTATAGTGGCAGATTAAGCCAGGATCAGAGTCTTTATGCGTCTAAAGGAGGAAGAGGACGACGGATAACCTGAGCCAGAAAGTCGCGACTGTGGAAGACACAAAGGAATTGGTTTGCAAAACTAACAATCATTAATTATGTATGAAGACACGTGTGGAGGAAGGACGAATACCAATCTGAGGTCGCATCTTTTGGCATCATTTCATATAAGACACTCGTGGTAATGAAGAGGAGGAGATCATACACAAGTAAGAGAAAGAAGACACCCGATAGACAGGCATGGAGATCCTTTAGTCATGGCGCACGAGTATATTGAGTAATTGACTAAGATAGTAGGAAGTTCAATTGGTATTTTAGGCAACTCTGCAAAAGACTATAGATGAACTGAGATTGATAATATAAGTTCCCCTACTATCTCGAGTTGAGTTGAAGATCAATCAATACAGTATTTATTTCATCATATCACTCTATGCTTGTTATCAGAAGCGATCATATTATTCTAAACTTCCAGATTTAAATCTACTGAGTGATTTGAATATCTTTCAAATATTTGATTGATTAGTTCAATTGCTTATCTTATCCATTTTGAGCAAGCTCATCACACAGATTCAGCAAGGCTCTTCACAGTGATATTAGAGCATTTGTCTTGCCAACCTGTAGGGAAAAGGTGAATGCAAACCTACCACAAAAAAGGAACTATGGCCAAACAATTGGCTCGGGAACTCAGAACTTTCATGGAACAAACCAACGAAAAATTTGAAAAAACCAATCAACTGATTCTCCAGGCTCTTCAAAACATGAATAACAATAATACTCATGAAAGAGCCATTCCAAGGAGAGACATACTTTTGAACCATTTTGAAAATGAGCATTCAACCCAAAGTTCCACACAAAGGCCAACCATGCCTCCATTCCTTCCAAGAGAAAATCCCGTAGAAGAAATAGAAGAGCCAAACTCAAATAGTGCAGAAGACATTGCTCATATGTATGCCGAATTAGACCCTGCAATTCAAAGACTCATACCATTCAAGGAATATTACGAAGTCAAAACCCAAGCCAATCCAAACAGGAGGAAGAAGCATGCTGACAAAGACCTTAGATCAAGAATTAATAAGATGACATTACCATATTTCGACGGCTCTGAGAAGTTCACCACACAATCATGGGTTCAAAAGCTTGACACTTACCTATCCCTCAGCCCCATGACCAAAGAGAATGCCATTAAATTTGTTGTCCTCCACCTATCAGGGATAGCTCATGATTGGTGGCATCATGGACTCATCACCCAAGGCCATCGAAATATAGTCACCTATAGTGAATTCACTCAAAAGATCATTAATAGATTCGATCAAAAGCATCTTGAGTGGTATTTTAAGGAACTTGCCCAACTTAGCCAACATGGAACAGTGGAGGAATTTGCAAATCAATTCCAAAAGCTAGCTATCATGGTCCCCAACCTATCCCAAAGAAGGCTTACCTATATATTCATTGAAGGACTCAAGGAACCAATTAAGAACATAGTAAACCCATTAGAACCACAAACCGTGGGGGAGGCAATTCAAAGGGCCATGAAAGTGGAATCCAGCTCTTCAAAGGAAAAATCTAAGAAACCCTCATCCAAGTCACAACCCAAACAAGACCAACAAAGAAGAGATAATAAAGAAAGAGCATGCTACTTTTGCAAAGAACCATGGATTATGGGACACCAATGCCATGAAAAGGAAGCAATCAAACAGAGGGAAGGATTAATGAAGAGAGGTTTATGTTTCAAATGCAAAGAACCTTGGGGACAAGACCACCAATGCAAGAAGGGACAAATACATAAAATAGAAGAAGTATCGGATGAAGAGACAAAAGAAACTCCTACCAAAAAGGAAAGACGAGAACCAGATGAACAAGGAACCTTAGCGGTCATCTCTCAAACAAGTGAACATAGACCTTTCCGGATCAAAGGAACACTAAAAGGACAGAAAATTATTGCTTTGGTTGATAGTGGGGCTTCCCACAACTTATCAGCAAAAACTTAGTAGCAAAACAAAGATTGGAGGCCCAAAACTTCAATGGTTTCAAGGTAGCACTAGCAAATGGAACTATGGATCAATGCACAAAGATCATTCCCCAATTAGACATTACAATGGATGGACATACCATAAGAGGGGATTTCTATGTTGTGAACCTACAAAATGATGTGATATTAGGGATGCCTTGGATAAATTCCCTAGGGTGTTTCACCATGGATAACCCAAACTTAGAAATCTACTTCAAGCGCAACAGACTAGAGGTTACATTAAAAGTAATGCCAAATGGGTCCCCAAAAGTGGTATCGTGCAAAAGGATGGAAAGGATTGTAAGGCATGGCCAAGGTGAATGGATAGCACAATGCATGGTATTAGATAAATCACCTTCTCATGAGAAAGCAATTCACATAAACGTCCAACCTATTCTAAAGAGACACAAAAAGATTTTTGGAGATATCCCCCCGGTCTACCCCCAAAAAGGGGATTTGAGCACTCTATAGAACTTGAAGAAGGAGCAAAACCGGTGATAACCACCCCCTACAGGCATCCTCGAAGATTCAAAGAAGAGATTGAAAAGACCATTAAAGAATTGCTAGAAATGGGACACATTCAACCAAGTAATAGTCCCTTTGCATCATCCATAGTGCTAGTCAAAAAGAAAGATGGAACTATGCAAATTGTATAGATTACAGGGCTTTAAACCAGAAAACTATTAAGAATCGGTATCCAATCCCAAGGATAGATGAATTAATGGATGAACTCCATGGAGCAAGGTATTTTTCCAAAATTGATTTACAGTCAAGATACCATCAAATCAAAATGAAGAAGGAAGACGTACTAAAAACAGCTTTCCAATGTCACTGTGGGCATTTTGAATTCCTAGTCTTACCATTTGGCCTCACCAATGCCCCAACCACCTTCCAATCATGCATGAACCACATTTTTCGCCAACAACTAAGAAAATTCTTACTTATCTTCTTTGATGATATCTTGATCTATAGTAAAACATGGGAAGAGCATCTCCGACATATTGAAGAAGTCTTAAACATATTGGAATCAGAATCCCTTTACGCAAAAAATGTCAAAATGTGAATTTGGGCAGGAAGAAATACTCTATTTGGGGCATAAAATAAATGCAGAAGGGGTGGGCGTGGATGAGGAGAAGATTAAAGCCATTAAAGAATGGCCCAGACCAAAGACCTTGACTCAACTTAGGAGCTTTGTGGGATTATGCAACTATTATAGGCGTTTTGTCAAGGGCTTCTCCAAGATAGTCGCTCCCCTTACAGACTTGACTAAAAAGGGGGCCTTTTTGTGGAATGACCAAGCACAACAAGCCTTTGAACAACTTAAGGAAGCCATGAGTACCTACCCTATCCTTGCTATTCCTAACTTCACACTACCCTTTGAGCTACAATGTGATGCTTCAAGAGAGGGAATCAGAGTTTTTCTCATGCAAAAAAAACATCCAATAGCCTTTGAGAGCCGCAAGCTATCAGAGACCAAGAAGCACTACATCTATGATAAGGAAATGTTGGCTATTATGCACGCCCTAGCCAAATTTAGACAATACCTAGTTTGTGGAAGATTCATCATCAAAACAGATCACAATAGTCTACGGTACTTCATGAATTAGAAAGATCTTAATGATCGTCAACAAAAGTGGGAAAGCTAAGTTCAAGCCTATGATTTCAACATAGAATATGTCAAAGGAACCAATAATGGGGTGGCAGATGCTTTATCTAGACGCCCTTATCTCAGCACCATCACAAGCATTTCAAAAGATTGGAAAAATGACATTATCACCGAGTATGCCAAAGATGCACAAGCCTCTAAGATATTAGAAGGAAGAATGCCAAATGAAGAGTACAAGGTGTGGGACAACCTTATCCTATATATGGGGAGGGTACTTTTTGTCCCCCGCTCAAAGATAAAGAACAAAATTATAGAGGAATTCCATGATAGTCCTCTAGTCGGCCACAAAGGTTACTACAAAACTTATAAACAGATTAGAGAGAAGTATTCATGGAAGAGATTAAAGAAAGATGTGCTTAAACATGTACACGAATGCATGACTTGTCAGCAAAACAAAGTGGAACAAAATCATCCCGAAGGTTTACTTCAACCACTACCCATTCCCAACCAAAAATGGGAAAGCATCTTAATGGATTTCATAACTGGATTACCCAAAGTGCATGGAAAAGATTGCATTTATGTGATAGTGGATAGGCTTTCTAAGTATGCCCACTTCTTTGCAATCTTGTCGGAATATAAAGTGCCTCAGATAGTAGAATTATTATTTAAGGAAGTCTTTTGACTCCATGGGATACCCAAGACAATCATCAGTGACCGGTATAGCAAATTCCTTAGCCAATTTTGGCAAGAACTTTTTCAGCTAGCAGGAACAAGTCTAACTCCAAGCACAAGTTACCACCCACAAACGGATGGGCAAACAGAGATAGTTAACAAATGGATAGAAGGTTACTTAAGGAATTATTTCACAGGACAGCAAACTGCATGGATAAAATGACTACACATGGGCGAGTATTGTTATAATACTACCCACCACATGTCTATTGGAATAAGCCCCTTTAAGGCCCTATATGGATATGAAGTTCTTTCCTTTGGAAATTTGGTCATCCAAGAAAGCAAAGTAAAAAGTGCACAAGACTTCATACAGCAAAATATCAACCTCATGAAAACTCTCAAGGAAAATCTACAACAAGCCCAGAACCAACAAAAAATCTATGTCGATCGGCACTGCATAGAAAGGACATTTGAAATTGGAGATCAAGTATTTATGAGGCTACAACCATATAAGCAAACATCAATCAAAAGGAGTGGGGCTGAAAATATCAACCTCATGAAAACTCTCAAGGAAAATCTACAACAAGCCCAGAACCAACAAAAAATCTATGTCGATCGGCACTGCATAGAAAGGACATTTGAAATTGGAGATCAAGTATTTATGAGGCTACAACCATATAAGCAAACATCAATCAAAAGGAGTGGGGCTGAAAAGATCAAGCCCCGTTTTTACGGTCCCTATAAAGTTATAAAAAGAGTGGGCGAGGTAGCTTACGAGATAGAGCTACCAAAGAATAGCAAGATCCATAATGTCTTCCATGCATCCAAGCTTAAGAAGGTCCTTGGGCAGCAAGTCATCCCTTGTACTAAGCTACTATCTCTAGACGATGAAGGGAAACTTACCTTAGAACCAAAATTTATCCTAGACACCAAAGAAAGGAAATTGAGGAATAGGGTCATTACCAAGTCTCTAATCAAATGGAAGGGACTCCCTGAAGAAGATGCCACATGGGAAAATGAAGAAACTTTTAAGGCATTTAAAGATAAACAAATTCAAGAAGGGCAAAACATAATGGCCTTTGACTAAGAACAAGAAATAGACTAACTATTGTATGTCGTGTTTTCAATATAAGCTAATAAGTCTATTCCCTTGCACAAGAATATCCTTTGAGGATAATATGTAATATTACATTACAATAAATGCATATAAGAATTAGGATGGATATACCCAAATAGGGTATCCATAAGGCCTGGGCAGAAACAAGGTTCTTCCGAGGATCTTAAGGATGGATACACCAAAATATAGGGTATCCATAAGGCATGTGAAGTGGAAACTCGCTTCCAGGATTATAAGGTTGGGTACACTTAAGAGTAAGGTATCCAGAAGGCCTAGGAAGATATGTTACAATCTTTTCCCAAGATTATAAAGTTGGGTACACTTAAGAGTAAGGTATCGAGAAGGCCTAGGAAGAGATGTTACAATCTTTTCCCAAGATTATAAAGTTGGGTACACTTAAGAGTAAGGTATCCAGAAGGCCTAGAAAGAGATGTTACAATCTTTTCTCAGGATTATAAGGCTGGATACACTTAAGAATGAGGTATCTAGAAAGCCTAGAAAGAGATTAACTGTAACAAGATGTTACAATTTTTTTCCAAGATAAGACAGGTATACCTGACAAGAACATTGAGGAAAGAGTTATAAGTTGCTTGAGGACAAGCAAAGAACAAGAGGGGGAGACTTGTGATGTCCCCATCACGGAAGAATATCTAAGATAAGTATACATTTAATACATTTATCTAAGATAATTATATATTAATCATTATTTATTTAACAGTATATAACATTCTCATGATATAATGGCAGATTAAGCCAAGATTAGAGTCTTTACACGTCTAATGGATGAAGAGGACAATGGATAACCTAAGCCCAAAGTCACAACTATGGAAGACACAAAGGAATTGGTTTGCAAAACTAACAATCATTAATTATGTATGAAGAGACGCATGGAGGAAGGACAAATACCAATCTAAGGTCGCATCTTTTGGCATCGTTCCATATAAGACACTCGTGGTAATGAAGAGGAGGAGATCATACACAATTAAGAGAAAGAAGACACCCAATAGACAGGCATAGAGATCCTTCAGTCGTGGTGCACGAGTATATTGAGTAATTGACTGAGATAGCAGGAAGTTCGATTGGTATTTTAGGAAACTCTACAAAAGACTATAGATGAACTAAGATTGATACTATAAGTTCCCCTGCTGTCTCAAGTTGAGTTGAAGATCAATCAATACAGTATTTATTTCATCGTATCACTCTATGCTTGTTATCAAAAGCGATCATATTATTCTAAACTTCCAAATTTAAATCTACTAAGTGATTTGAATATCTTTTAGATATTTGATTGATTAGTTCGGTTGCTTATCTTATCCATTTTGAGCAAGCTCATCACACAGATTCAGCAAGGCTCTTCACACTTATGTTTTTGGTTGCCTTTCCCCTTTCCTCTTGTTCCACGACACTCTCACGATTGATCTTAGCGTTCGATATTTCTAATATTATGATAGATCGCGACTTTTCAACAAGATGTGTCCTTTGCGAATGGAGATGCCTCTTGGTGATTTTCGTTATATGCTTAAATGAAATCGATTAAGGTATTTGTTTGATCAATTGACGCTTAACAATATACCATGTGTAATAATTATGTATCTCTTATAATTAAATCATCAACTATGAAACATAAATATCTATTATCTATTAATTTTTCTTTTAATCAGTTTATCCTCTACTCTTTACTTGTTTGATCCTCGTCACCATATCACCGTTGTCTTGCAATTTACAATAGGAATCGCTCCCCTCATGAATTCCGCCCAGGCTAGCAATATTCAAATGATCATTGTACTTTATGTGAAGACCATCGCACAATGTCATTTCACTCTTCTTCATTGCTACACCTATCAAATGATGTGGCCATTATGAACAGCAGTATGAGGTCAAATAACGCCTGAAGAACCTCATGTTCGATAATTTGATGCTTTGATTTTATGCTTCCAAACAGATGATCCGTAAATATATGCATTTGTAATCATAAACTCGTTTCCAAGTCTACATATGCCATTTTCTATTGTCTTTCTATAAGGTTTTCAATCATGTATACATCATTTAATCTATTGTTTATCAACTATCACAATATCATCTATGATAATTGTAATAATATTTAAATTTATAATTTATAATTTTGATATCTATTTTATTTGGTTGATTGGTTACAATGTTGGGGACATGACACTCAGCTCGTTACAAGACTCAAAACTGAACATACATTCTTAGAATGATATCCCGAGACTAGTACATGAATTCATTCCCCATAAACCCTCCTATTTGCAGTTCGAATATAAGCAAAAACTTTAACCAAACCCTTGCAATGCAATGACTGAAATACAAAGGTAGTAATGATAGATTAAAAGTTCTCAAACCTGGAGATTAGCACACAAGGTTTGCAATCAACTTGAGATAAGTGTAATGTTGCCAAGTACAGACTCTAAACCCCACGACCTTCCTTCCTAAACATACTAACTCTCCATAAAGGCCACACACATCTCAATCCAACCTCACACAATTTCCAGAAAGCACAGAAAAGATCAGACATCACAAATCTGCAAGAGGATAAGTGCGACCAAGGCTCCAGGACTCACGCCATGCAACAAATGCTCAGAACGACCCTCATACTGGTCTGTATGAAGAAACTCATGCCATGCTCCAACTATCACGTCTAGTCCCAGCTCAACCACAAATTCCAACACCTAGTGTTTCCAGATAACACGATCTCAGAGAAAGAATGAATAACAGAGTATATAAAGTCATTGTAGCTTAGCAAGAACAGGAATAACTAGCACTATTGTTGAAGTCTTTGTTCAAAACAAACCCTTACTCCAATCCAACCAAAAGTACAATCATTCAACACCAATTTTTCCACTGAAAAATGACTCCCAAAAATTGCAATAACGCTCCCATAGAAAGCCTGAGTGACTTCCTCCACAATCTATCTAGGGTGGATCTCTCACCACCAAAACCAGTGCTAAAAATGAGGGTTTCCATCCTCAACCAGCTGCAAATAATAAACTAGAAACAATCCAACAGAGTCTCCTTAAGTTATCAAATCCATCATTTCCAAATGAGAGCCAAAAAGCAAATTAAATAGAAGTGGAGAGAGAAATTAGGGCAACCTCCAATTTGAATCATTTTCCCTCCAAAAAACTTTTAATATATTTGCTTTATACTTTAAAACATAATCAAATATTCTGCAAAGGGGCATCCTGCTCAAAAGAAAACTATCTTACCTTATTCAACCTTCTAAAACAACATTAAGTTATCTCATTAGGCACCAAGGTACTTTTGGATGACCACCTACCCCCTCACTTAAGTTATAAAGTTATTTTATTAAAATAACTTAAGTGACTAACTAAAAGCAAATATTACATAAGCCAACCTTGGACTCTCCAACGCCACCATAGAAGAAAAACTACTGAGGACACTAAGAGTCTGAGACCAGTTTCCCAAAATAGATTTACTATAAATAGCTACTGCTAAAAATAGTAAGTGCTCACCAAATAACAAACTGGCCAAAACATTAAAGCTCGTCAAACAACTCCAACATACTGCCCAACTAGGGAACCCTACACTGATTACTAAATATAGTACTTACTAAAACTAGTGAGTCAGAAGCACACTAGCCCAAAGGACATCGGAAATGGGGACATTACATTATACCTTTTCTTTCCTTTGAATAGCCTACATGTAGAAATGCTAATTTAACTTCTGAGTTTTGACCAAAATCTATGTGCCTTCCAAACAATGTGTGTCTCCATATATACATTCATATTTTTGAATGTATAGTCATAAAATTGCACCCCTCACAATTTTGCATACATTCTTGTCTCTGCTTTAGTGTTTGCTCCCTTAGCATCTTGTGTAGGCTCATTTTAGCCCCTGCATCAGCCTTTTTCCCTTCCTAGGATGCTCCGACACCCCTTTTCAGCAGCCACCCTTCGCGCATCAACTTTACATCAAACTTTGGGCTTTTCCCGTTCTCGTCATTTTGTAGTGTGATGTGTCCGAACACTAGCATGTCATGCGGACGTTTGCGCACCGCGCTAACATCTTGCGGCGTTTCAACGCTCAAATAGCTATCTCCGCATGTTTTATTACCTCTGAAAGAACGGCTCAGACGCTTTTTAACGATTTGTTAGCTTCCTTTCTAGTGTTAACTATTTTGCCTTTGACGCTGAAGTCGACTTTTTCGCTTTATTTTCGAGCGAAAGATTTCTCGATGAGCGATTAATCCCATTGTTTTCAACACCTCTTTTTCAATGAAATGATTCTCCTTTTTCCTCGAGCGAGATCCGATTCCGGCGATATCCCCATCTATTGTGCATACTCTACTACATACTGCTCTCCTGAGCTGGGATTTTTTATCACCCTTTTTAGATACGAAGTTCTCCTCGAAAGTGGTTTGCTTTTATCAATTATATTTGTGGTGTGGGTTCTAATTCTAAAAGCTAAAGTTTTGCCACTCATTTCACTTTTTTCTCTACTTCTCTTTCTATCTGGCTGTCTGTGGAAGTAGAAACACCAAAACAGGGGTTTGACTGAGGCAAACCCCTATACAACCCCAACACTTTCTCAAGATCTTACGCATGCAAGTATCAAAGACACTCACCTGCTAGAGGCTTCATCACTCCCGTGGATGTAAGTATTTCTTTCCTTTCTCCTTATCTTTATCAGTTTCATTTCATCTTATTGTAGTTCTATTACATTCCGCTATTTCCCTATATCCTGTCAGCTCTCAGCAATCGGAGTAGTAGTCATTTTGTTGTTTTCTGAGACATTCTCGTTCTCTAGTCCATATGAGACGCCAACGTGCCCAGCACGCCATGCCATCGTCCATATTCTACGCTATCATCCTTTGGTTGAGAGCTTGTCAATTTGTCCAGAAAACCTTTGTGACCCGCTATTTCAAATTCTGAAACTCTCACCGCTGTTCCTTGAGGTAGTTTAGGGCAGTTCGCCTCGCGAGGCTCTCTGAATGAAGGGAGCTCGTGAGTAGCAAATCCCCTTTCTCTACATTTTGGGGAACCCGACGTGAAGAGAAAATCTTCCAAAAAACTAGGAATTTATTTACCCCTACTTGACGGGGTCATAACTTTTGACTCGGTGCTCAGAATTCAGAACCATTTGCACTGTTGGAAAGGTCTCCTAGAGAACTAGTTTAGTCCCTAAAATACTAATGCCTTCTACAATCAAATTTTAGGGACTGACACAAGTTATGACCTCAAATTCTGCTCCAAAGACCTCTAAAAACACAAATTACTATAACATAGAAAATACTGAAAAAATCGTAATGAATTTAATATCTTCTTTTATTAGTTCAGTATCTAATTTTGTTCAAAATGTTAATGATATTCCATTTCATGCATGTGATCGTGACTTGGCTTTGCCTATGTCACTTGATATCTTTGATCCTTCTCATGAAAGTCATCTTGCTTTGGAGGATATTTTGTTGCAAGAAGATGAAATCATTGATACTTTTCTTAACATTACTCTACCTTCTATCCATTCCAATGCACTCTTTTCTAGAGATAGTGCACTAGTGAATGATGAATCTCCTCTCCATTCCAATGCACTCTCTTCTAGAGACGTTCCATTGATGAATGATGCACTCTCTTCTGGAGATGATGCATTAGTGAATGATGAACCTCCTTCCACATCTTATCCTCCCTAGATCAATGTTGAGAATGTTTCCTCAAACAATTATTCCACATTTGATCCCATTTGGGTTGATGTTGAGAATATGTCTTCAAATAATTATTCTACTAGTTGTGATGATTCTGTAAATGTAATCTATGTCCCTGCTGCCCCTCAAAGGCCTAAGAGACCGATCATTTATGTGACTCCAGCTAGTCCTAAAAGGGCTTGTTCTATTGATGGTGTTTCATCTGAGAGTGATTCTCCTGATATGTGTATGGCTACTCTTACAAATTGGTAGCCCATACCTATGAGAATAAAATGAATAAACAACCTAGCCTTCCTCAAGCACCTATACCTACAACTAAAGCACCTAGTGATTACAATCTTGTCGAGCAACTCTATGTTACTCCGGCTAAGATCTCATTGTGGGACTTGGTTCAATCTGCTCCAATTTATCAAGGTATGCTTCAAGAAGCCTTGCAAAAGATCCTCTTTCCTTCTTCCGCTAGGCCGGCAGATGCTAATGCATTGATAGCTCATATTCGTGCAGATTCGCCAGATATTACGTTTTATCCATAGGAGCTCCCACCTCCAAATGTATAGAAGCAAGCGGACCCTCTAATGATCATAGTTAACATTAATAAAATTGGCATTAGACGTACTCTCGTTCACCCTAGTTCAACGCTCAATGTATGTAGCATTGATCTATTGCCTAAGATTAATATTGACTCATCTTCTCTTAATACTTCTTTAGTTGTCATTTGTGGGTTTGATGTTGGTCGACAAGCCCTACACACAATAGTATTACCTTTGCAGCTTGGACCCGTTACTGTACCCACCCTTGTATATGTTATGCCAGAAAAATTACCATATAACCTTCTTGGTAGACCATGGATTCATGCTATGGGTGCAGTTTTGTCTACCTTGCATAAATCCATTAAGTAGTCACAATCAAGGCTGACCTTGATGCTATGCGCTTATGTGAGATGGTAGTTGTCGGTCATGCTTCAGTTGTGCCTACTCTTAGTCCTTCAGTATCTTCCAATGTGTTGATGTTTACTCCAGCAGTAACTACTACAAAGGATACTCTTGAGATAGATATCCTTGAAGAAGATCCTGCTAGAGTAAGAAATACTAAGTCTACTCCTTCTCAAGAAAATGCATGTCTTGGTGATGATTGGGGTTCCTTAGACTTTACTGATTCCTTCGTTCAGGAATATAAAGACGACTCGATCCACTTAGACTTTCCAATGGCATCATTCACACCCGCTATCGAAGATGGTTACTCTTTTGTATCGCGGTGTAAGGCCAACGCAAATAGTAATGTTCTTGGTGTTGATCCTCCTTCTGAGGAAGATGATCACACTTATATTAAGGAGGTTAATATTGGTAGTCCTATCAAGAAGGGTGATGGCGATCCCGTAGAGGAGTATGATCCCCCTAGCCGGAATAATACTCTCCATGAGGATCCTCCTTTGTCTCCCATCTTCGTATCTTCTTGCAAGCAGTCAAACTTTTCTCCACAAGAGAAAGGGTTGCTTCCTACTCCTCATCCCTTATCTAAGCAAGAGCATATTTTGTTGCAGCTTCTAAAAGCCCACTTAATGACTCTTCCTTCTACATGCAAGAAATCTCATGAACATGATAAAGCGAAACATTCTTTCTATGACTACCATCGAGTGCCTAGCCATTCCACTAGTGAATGTAAGGCCTTGAAGGAAAAAATATAACTTCATGATTCAGGTGTCGTCACTCCTTTATTTGCTAATGCACCTACCTTTTCTTCGCATGACAAGTGATATTGAGGTCTACCTCTATCTTGCATTTTCTAAGTATCTTTCATAGTTCTCCTCCCCTGTATGTTGGGGACAATGAAAACTCATTTTGGAGATGTGTGTCCTTCTCAAGGACCCTCTCTCTCCTCTTTGTACACCTTCAAACTAAGCATCCCTTGAGTGGACCCCTTTCTTTTGAAGGGTTCCCGAGGGACCCCCTTTGAAAGATTTTCTCTCAAATGAATTCATTGGCGTCTAGCTTGGGGGCAGCCTGACTAGACCTCACTTTTCAAATAGCACGTCCTTTGAGTGGACCCATCTTCTTTTGAAGGGTTCTCAAGGGACCCCTTTGAAAGCCTTCCAATTTGTCGACGGCCTGTGTGACTGTCTGCTTACTTTCCTGCGTGACCACTTTTGCTTTGTAGGTGCGTCTGTGAAGCCACTTTTTGACTCTGCAGAGTCCCCTTCCTTGGGTTTCCTCCATGTGAGAGATCTTGTGGGATATCTCCCTGCAGGTCTATGGGCTTGTAGGACACTTCCTTTGAACTTCCTCCATGCAAGAGATCTTGGGGGTGGCTCCCCTGCAGGTCTGTGGGTGTGTAGGGCGCTTTCTTTGGGTTTCCTCTATGTGAGACATCTTGGGGGATACCTCCCTGCAAGCCTGTGGGTCTGTAGGGCACTTTCCTAGGTTCCCTTCATGCAAGAGATCTTGAAGGACACCTTCCCTGCAAGTATGTGGGTTTGTAGGGCACTTCCCCGGCTTCCTCCATGTGAGAGATCTTGGAGGACGCTTCCTTGCAGGTTTGCAGGTCTGTAAGGCACTCTTCTTAGTTTCCTTCATGTGAGAGATCTTGGAGGACACTTTCCTTGCAGGTCTATGGGCCTATGAGGCGCTTACATTCTTAAATTCTCTTTCTTCTCAACTTGTATATACCATATCAGAGATCCACATCTTCTTCATCCTGAGTATATGCCCTTCCTCTCTTCATTTTAGAATTCTTCTATAATTTGGGGACGACACATAGCACTGAGACAACCTTCTACATCGAGGTCTCTTTTACTTTGTTGACTCAAATCCTTTAGCTTTTTATGTTCTAACATTGTTGTCTGGTGCAAGTTTTTCTTGTCTAATGTATTTGTTTTGTAGGTCTTCAGCCTAGGGGCATGCTTTCGTAGTTCGAAGAGTTGTCTACTTCCTCTACAGTATCCTTTTGGCATATGATGTTATTTATGTTTAGTAGATTTCCTTTAGTGTGCATATTAATGTAGATTCATATGCCCGCTAAAGTGGGGGAAAAATGTATAGTCGTAAAATTGCACCCCTTGCAATTTCGCATACGTTCTTGCCTCCGTTTTAGTGCCCACTCCCTTAGCATCTTGTGTAGGCTCATTTTAGCCCCTGCATCAGCCTTTTTCCCTTCTCAGGATGCTCTAGCACCCCTTTTCAGCAACTACCCTTCGCACATTAGCTTTACATCAAACTTTGGGCTTTTCCCGTTCTCGTCGTTTTGTAGCATGATGTGTCCAGACACTAGCGCGCCATGCTAACGTCCTGCAATGTTTTAACGCTCAAACAGTTGTCTCCAAGCATGCTTGCCATTTGTCACCGCCTTTTTGTCGGTGGTAGCGGCCCGAGACGCCTTGTAATGGCTAAAGAAGCTTCTTGTCCCTCCTTAAAAGTAGTATTTTCAATCCATTTTTTCTTCTAAGATCTTATAACTTCTTCTAGCTCCATTCTTTTGCTTCTAGCTTCCTCTCCTTCTTTAGCTTCTTTTTCAAGCATTCTCCCCTCTTGCTCTTGCTTGCACAACTCCATTGCTTGCTACAATAGCATTTTTTCAAGCTCTCATGAAATATACCGAGCCAATTTTTTCGTTTTTCAAATAACAAATTACAACATTACAAAGCCGTGCACCCGTTAAGGTTAGATGAGAAAACCAAAACGTGCAAGGAAGCAACTCTAACCAGAATGGCACCGATGATGGTGAGCATTGGTCAGAGGATCTAGAATAAATTGCTTATGCTGGAAAAGGAACTCAACGCCAAGTATGTGCTACCCAATCCAAAGCGGAGTGAGGGGCGACCATATGACGGAGTGAATACAAAATAATGCTTGAAAGAAATAATGCTGAAAGAGGAAACTTCTCGACACCCAGAATGTGCTTGCTTATCCAGCATGGACAGTAGCGACCATAGGGCGGAGTTATCACTATTTTTGCTCTAAAACTGAAAGCATGAAGAGTATTACAAATAATGACAAAGCAATATTGAGAATACTGGTCAGTACTACTGCCAGTTTACAAGATTATGACTACCTGCAATGTCAAGATAATATATGCTTATCAAATAGTACGTTCAACCAAGAATCAATTACAAGCCTTAAGAAATCACAGTGTCCCAACCACAAAACAGAAATGCAGATTTCTGTATTCTGTCTTTTGTCAGATCTGTACTTTAAATGAGCAATCAGCAGTGCACAAGTTCCAAAGAATGCTCACAACTTGCTTAATAATCATCCAATTGACATGCCGTAAAATGCTAAGCACTCAGAAGACCTAGGCGACCAAGATAGACACTTGAAACTGAACCAAACCCTGCAGATTTAATTAACACGGATCCCAATGCATATGCCAATGGTACGGCCAAGGATAGAAATTCGACTCCCTCTTAAAAATTCAATACTCTTTCTAAAAATCTAAGAACTGGAAGATATGGGCGCCTATTACAAACTCAACCAATGATGTAGTACCCAGAATGATATTTTTTGTCTTTTTTGAGATATGAGCAAAACATGCAATCTGCTGTATGAAAAGAAGCTAAAGCTGCAACACTAAAATACTCAAAACAGATTTTACAATGCAAAACTGAACACAAATGAAATAGCTAAGATGCACTCACAAATAGACTAATAATCATCAGTAGTCGTTGTCTTACAAACGAGAAGAGATGCCCGAACTAGGAGGTCTTCATCCCTCGAAGCAATCCAGAATCAATCCGGCAGCATAACGGTGTATTTTCCAAGATGACCAAAATGATGCACAAGACTCCTTTTTATAATCTTCGCTTGACTTCACGAAACCCTAGAATCTGATTTTAGGTCAAAATCCTCTCTCCTCAATGATGGGCGTACTTTTGCCTTCAAGCTCTTGATTTAATATTTCATTTAAATATTCAACTTTGAAATATGCGCCTATCATAATCTTGCTTTGACTTAGGGAATATTAAAATATTCTTTTAATGAGGGCGCCACCCTCAATGACCCCCTTTTTTAAAACAACATTAAGTCATTAAGTCTAAGCCAAGGGTCAACATTAAAATATAACATTTTAACGTGACTTTTTAATTTAAATGACTTAACTCATTTCTCTGAAAATGCCCTGAAGCCAATACTGATGAAGTCAACTAATCAATCTGAAACCGGAAGTCAACCAACCTGAGCTCATCTGGAAACTGCCAAAAATAGAATTTACTAAAAATAGTAAATTCCAAAAAGTACTCTGAATGCTGAGACGAGCATATCACTGCGAAGCCCTCTGAAAACCCAGAAGGAATCCGCCATTAAAACTATCATCTCCAAACAATGACCTCCTCAAAATTAGGAAACCCTAATTTTAACTTCTGACTAGCCTCCGGGTTCCCAAGGAAAGGCTAACGGTCACTGAAAATGTCAGGCTTGAAAAGGGGACATTACAGTCCGCCCTCCCCAAGATTGCTTGTCCTCAAGCAATCGCAAACTAGGATGCTGCAATATTTCATCACTTTCCCAAGTTGTATCCTCCATAGGCAGGTTCTTCCACCTTACCAAACATTATCTGATAGTTCTATTCCTCAAAGAACGTTCTCTGACATCAAGTATCTCCTCGGGAACTAGAACCAAATGTCCTTCTTCATCCAACGGTGGCAACTGTGAAGAAGCAACTACATTGTGTCCAAGTGCCTTCTTGAGGCTAGACACGTGGAAGACGTTATGCACTCTACTATCTGAAGGTAGCTCTAATTCATAAGCTACTGCCCCAACCTTTCTGATGACCCTAAATGGTCCATAGAAGCGAGGTTTGAGCTTCTCAGCTCCACTCTTCTTGAGAGTAGACTGTCTATAAGGTTGTAAACGGAGATAGACCATATCCCCAACCTCAAAAGAACGCTCTACACGCGTCTGATCAGCATACAACTTCTGCTGATTTTGTGCAATCTGCAAATTATCCTTCAAGGATCTCATTATGTCTTGACTATGCTGCAACAAATCCTTGGCTAATGGTGCTTTGCTGTCACCAAACACCAAATCTGCAAAGCTGGGTGCTTCATATCCATAAAGTGCCAAGAAAGGAGACATTTTGATTGACATATGGAAGGTAGATAGCAAGAGACTTCCTCAAAAACCTTTCTTTCATTATTCGATCCATAGTGTTACGAGATCTGACTGGCTCTGACTGTTGGTGATTCGACTGGCGAATTTGGCTGACTTGACTTGGATTGGCAAGTAGATTCTATGAATGAAAAAAAAGTTGAAAAAAACCTTAGAAAATTAGAGATTTTTAAAGATTTAAAACTTGTTTCAAGCACCCTTTATTGAATACAACACAAATAAAAGCAAATTTGATCACATACACAAATATACAATGATCACATAAGTATAAAGTACACAAATTGTAGTTGCGCTGCTGAAGGAAATAACATACTTTGATATATAAAATTAGTCAAATGTATACAAAACTCATGGAAAATGAAATCCATGACATCAAATGTTCCATACAAATATGAAATATCAAAAGATTCAAAACAATAGCTATAAGTCTATCACTCTATGCCTATGGCACAGTGGAGCCAGCATCCTTCCTACGAAGGCGTCTAAAGGTCCTGGATGATGTTGCAGTTGCAGCCATAGTCTCTGCCTGTGTCTGAGTCCCCATACCACTCTCACCACCAGTAGCTATGTCTCCTCGTGCTCTAGCCTCCTCCTCAGCCATGGCTACAACCTCAGCCTCTCTCTCTGCCTGGTCCACCCAATCAAGGTCCTCGTCACTAAAGACTGCGTCTGTAGCCTCAGTGATCCACTCAGACTGTGGATCAACCTCCTCTAAACAGATCGGGGTGTTGTCGTGGTCAAAAGCCTTCCTGTATCTGAGCCGAAGGTTGTAATGAACATATACCAGGTCATTCATCCTCTCCACTGTCAATCTATTGCGCTTCTTGGAGTGTATGTGCTCAAACATACTCCAATTGCGCTCACAACCGGATGAACTGCATGGCTGGCTCAATATTCGTATGGCAACATTTTGCAGGTTCGGTGTATCAGAACCAAACATCTCCCACCATCCATTGAGATGAGAAAAAGAAACAAAATCAATCTCATTTCAAGTTTCAAGTTCAAGTTCAACATTTAATAATAAATTATAATATAAAAAGATGAAAATTATTGCCTTAAATATATTTTTACCTGGCATTAATTTTGTCCTACTATCTTTGCACATTTGACGTGCAAAGAAGTCTCCTCGTGCCTTAGTGAAGGCATCTATCTCCTGCACTATCTGTGTAGTAACAGCGGGCAACATTCTCTCTATCGTCGAGTAGAGCCCACTAAGAATTTCTCTATCTGCACGGAGATCACGGCGGAAGTGGAAGGCCGGATTTAGGAAACATGCGGCTGCATGGATGGGCCTATGGAGTTGGTTTTGCCATCTCCTATCAATGATCTCCCAAATGGGACGATACTTATCATCAACTCCACCATAGACTGATCTAATGGCCTCTTTGGCCCTATCCATGCCCTCATATATGTAGCCCATTGCGGGCTTCTCCCCATCCGCAACTCGTAGGAGAACTAGCAAGGGCTCAATAAACTGCAAAGTGCAAACATGTTTCACAAATAAGTAAGTGTGACTGTCAATGAAAATGAACAAATAAAAGTAAGATAGGATTAAAAATTAAAACATAATAAAGAATTAAATGTTACCTTCACAATCTCATCTGCTGGTGTCCAAAACCCTGCCTCATCAAATATGCAATCAGCCACAGCAATCCCTGCAGTGCTTGTAGAAAAGGATGAGGAAGACCACTCCTCACTAGCAAACATGCGCCTCAAAGGTGCCCTTGACCGAATCAAGGATTGCAACATGATAAAATTTGATGCAAACCGAGTGATGCCAGGACGAGACAACTCCCTCAACCCCGTGTATTGCCTCATAAGGTTAAGCACCCATGCATGATTGTAAACAAATTTGCAAATGTTTCTTGCTGATTCCATACATGTTTTTATCCATGGGAGCTTGCCAAGATCCTCCATCATGAGGTCAATGCAATGGGCGGCACATGCAGTCCAAAATATAGTTGGGTGCCTCTCCATCAATAATCTACCAGCAGCAACATAATCTGCTGCATTATCTGTCACCACTTGAACTACATTTTCTTCCCCCACATCGGCTATCACCTCCTCTATAGCCTCACATAAGTATGTGGCATTTTTGAATTGGGCTGAAGCATCAATGGACTTTATGAAGACAGTGTCACCTGAAAAAATAAGCAAAACCAAATTACCAATTATTCAATAAATTAAAAACATAAATCAGCCTTATTAAATTATTAATCACTAAATCAAACTCAAATATCAATGTATTAAGGTAAGTACAATTACCTCCAGAGGAAACTAGAAAGTTCAACAACGTCCTATTTCTCCTATCGGTCCAACTATCAGTCATGATGGTGCAACCAATCCTCCTCCATTGCACACGCTGCTCCTCTAATTGTGCTTTCACATCCGCCACCTTTTGAGTCAAAAGTGGGCCCTTTAATTCATCTTCGCTGGGGGCTTTGAACCCCGCCCCACATATGGTTATTGCATCAACCATGTTTTGCCAAAAAGGAGACCTAAAACATGTCATAAAATGAAAAGATTTAAGTTTTTAACTTTAAATTTGAATTCGATAGTGAGATACATCTAAATTCTAAAACAATAAAATTTAAATATAAATTTTAAAACAATTAAACGAAAAAAGAATTACCTGGCTACATGGAAGGGAATGGTGCAGTAGTACCAAAAGTCTGCAATTGTTTTTTTTGCTGCATCGTGTGCATCCTTGTTCCAACCCATGCTCTCAAGCGACGGTTGGGAACCAGGAGTAGTGCGTGGTACAAAATATGAGTCCACCCTAGATTTACGAACTCTAGGGCCAATACTAATATTGCCACTACCACTAGCAGTAGTAGCGCCACCAGCACTAGGAGTACGCATAGGAATAGATGGTGCAGAAGCAGAAGCACTAGCAGAAGCACTAGCACTAGGACGGTATGGAGGCATGGAAGAAGCATCTCCAACAGCACCAAGTCCCTGTCCAACTCCAACACCTGCCAACTCCTCCCTCTGTCTCTTTCTAATTTCTTTTTGCCTTTCAAAATTTTCTAATTGCACCTGCACTTCACGAACAGCCTCAATAGGTGCTAGGGTGCAGCCCACTGCATCATGGATGGGTATACGTGCAAGGTGGTATTTCAATCTATTTATGCCTCCATGATATATTGTTTTGCAGTATTTACATTTTGCTTCTCCTCTTTTCATTCCGGGAAAGATTTCAGCATGTTTCCAAGCAGGGTCTTTTCTGACTGGGGTTTGAGACATTGTGAAAATAATAATATGGTTTGATTTGCAAATGAATGTGGCTGCAATAACAAGTAGGGTTTGTAAAATTATTTAAGTTGCAAGTAGGGTTTGTAAATAAAAATGCAAACTATAATAATTTAAAAACAATGATTTTACAAATTACAATGAATTATTTGTTAAAAAAACACAAAAAAAACCATTAAAATCAAACTTACCTCTTAGATTTGGCTTGGAATGCAATGCAAACTCCTCCCAATCACTAGCAATGAACTTTCAATGCACCTCCTTAGCAGTATGAAGCTTCCCAAATGATATATGACCTTGCTTTTGTTTTAAACAATTTGCTGGTTGCCCTCTCTTCTCCTCCTATTTTTCTTCACAACTCTCTCTTCTCCTCCTATTTTGCCAAAAGAGTGAAATGAAGTTGCTTTTAGGGTTGGAGAGAACATATAGAACAAAAAAAAAACTAACTTTAACTTTTAGTTTTATGTTTTTTTAGTGTTTTAACTTCTTGCTGCGCGGCCGGGTCACAGGGTCGGGACTCTCCGAGTCTGGCGAAGTCCGCGAAGCCCGGGGGCGAAGTCCGGGCGAGTCCGGCTCGATCAGGCTGGGCAGGTCCCCGTGACTCTGCCAGCCGGGTTTCGAATTCTGACTCACGAGTCATGCATGAAGTTTAATGAAGTCTCTCGCTATTGAATGATTGTCATATCTATTATTCATTCGTGTATTCATTTTATCATAATGAACAATAAACAAAAGTATACACTAACCAAATAATAAATACAAAATCAAATCACACAAGAAAGTGAAAAATCAAGCTAAAATAAAGAAAGGCAAACAGCAAACGTCCTATCTATGAATGCTGGTTCTCTAGAAAGGAAAGATAAAAAGAAACAAGTGTGTTGAATCTCCTTGTGATTCTTTCAAACAAGAAGTAACCTATGCTTTTGTTGCAAGAATCATAGTAGGCGAAAGGGGCATACCCATTCTCTGTAGCTTATTTTTATATTTCATAAATGGAGGGGCAACATATCAGAAGACCAATGCATTTTCCAAGAAAGCAATATAACCCTAGGAAATCAGGTTTTATGATATGTTTATGTAAAGTTAAAAACAGCAAATAAGATTCTCAAATGATGCTTTGGAAACCTATGTACTGTGCAAGAAAACTTTATGTGTCATGCGAGCTTCTATACACTCAAAATTATAATTATTGCAACCTAAATGAGCAAGTTTTCCCTTCTTATTATGTTTTTGACAATGAATGCAACTATGTTGAACAATGAGTATGCTAATAATGTTGATATCATTGTAGTATGGAATGGTAAAGTGTAAGTGGAATTCAATTATTTGGATTTAAAATCGAGAAAACTTGATAAAAAACTTGGGAAAATATTTAACAAATAACAACATAATATTTGTAAAAATAGAGAAAAAAACTGATTTTGTGAACTTACATCTAATATAATATATGGAGATAAAAACATATTATGACAATCACTAAAAAATGCATGTGGTTAAAAACAAACTATTTTACTCTTACATAAGAGGATTTTTTCTAAATAGAAAGGGCTGGCCATAAAATAGCAGGCCATGCTGCTATAGTACGTGGCCTACTATTCTATAGGCAGCTCTATTCTTTTAAGTTTTTAACCTAAGCCTTCATTAGGGTATAACTTAGAAACAAACTATAATTAGTTTCCTAACACTAAACTAAGTTATTTTTATCTGCCTATTTAAGAAAGATAGGTATATGTTAAAAACTGCAGAGCCACTTTCTAGAAAACCCAGCAAATGGCACAACAAATTTGACAGGTCTTGGAAGTTCTTTGAGAGATGCTACTATGGTTGATATTCAAATTATGTGGGTATGTAATCAGCCTAGGAATGCACAGAAGAGTAAATATGATACCCTTTTATTGTCTTAATGTTTGTCAATAATGAACGTATGCAAATGAAATGCCAGTATTCATATTTGATGTGTGCTTGACAAAAAAAAAAATTGTAACACAAATCAGCAATCATAATGCTTATAGAATTATTTCCTGCAATGCAAGTGAGAAATTCAATGATATTCAAGGGAAGGACAACTAATAAATTGGGCAAAATCAAATTTTCAGTGACCTCCAGTCTTAGAACATGCCAAACTTTTCTAGCAAGAGTGTTTCCAATCTTCAAAATGTAATACAAGCCTTCAACAAACAATTTGCAAGCATTTAGATGCTCAATGGAGTTCTCAATGACCGAAAGTTGGATGAAAATATGTAGGAGCAGAAAGAGAATGAAAGCAGGAGTTTTGCTAGGTTTGAGAAGATGCTAGACAACTCTACACAGATGTGAAATAAAATGTCTCCTAGATGATATTCAACATTTCCAGATACATTTAAGGTTGAAGTAAGGTACAATCAAAGCCTATAAGATGATCAATGAAGTGCATTATACTCAGTTATACCTTATATAAGCGATCTAGGACATGTATGATGGCAAATGAGATCAAGAATTGTGCAAGAAGAATGTAGGTGCAAGCTTAGTACTTTTTCAGGCACTTGGGAAGCACAAAAGTAATGCAAGGAAAACAAATAATGTGGAGAATGCTGCTTTAAATTGAACAATATGTGAGATAGTAGTGGAGTATGAGATGATTATCAATTAAGGATAATTCAGGAATTGATTGGACTCTTAATTGGAAGCAAACGATGGATAATCTACCTCTTAGTTTACAGATGCAATGCTGAAAACTAACAAAACTGTAAAATGAAGATGTGCTAAGAGAAGCGTGTTGATGAAGCTCGGTTGCAACTTCTTGGATGGCAAGTCTCATAGTCTATTACGAGAAGGCAGCCTAGAGGAAGATCACTTACAAACTGCTAATGGCATGGCATGGCAAAATGATTGAGATAGTAATGGAATAGGCCGCAAAGCTCACTTTTCATTTCCCATAAGTAACATATTAGTTATTTGTTCTTTATGTAAATGAATCAGATTTTTGCTATTTCATTCTTTTGATTGCTTATCATTAATCAATGTAATGTCTAGACTTTTGTTGATAAGAAAATTATTCATATGAATTCAATGAGAAAAAGATTGATATTTGGCTTGTAGCTTTGTGTTCAATATATAGTTTTATGAAATGTATTTTATGTTACTAATTATGGTTCAAGCAGCACAGGCACTTTAATGTTGGGATGCCTTCTTAAGGCATTCTTGCTCTTCTTGCTGCTGAATTTGCTCCTTATGCAACATTTAGCCACCACATTTCATAACATGTAACAGAACCAATAGCTCAACTTGTGTAATATTGCATTGTGCGCACCATTGGATCAGGCTTCATGTGTCTGATAAGACACCTCTGTGGTAACACCAGATCACATGTACATGAAGCAATCATCACAGAAATGGGTTTTTGGAATTATTTGTCTTAAAACATATTGTAACATAATTGCCCCTTAATTTGAAGAGGACAAAGAGAGGATAGTAACCTTAGATACTCAATTCTCTCATCTGTACGCTTTCTCAATGTCATGTAATCCTTCATGGGATTTGGCCCATGGGAATAACACAATTGTGGAATTCTAAGTCCTTCATTGTATACTGTGTACAATATTCTATTCATTAAGAATAGAAGAGTTTTTTTGATATCTCATTGTTATTGAACGTGTAATGGTGCTTCCACGTATGTCTATTTCATTCCCACTAGATGTTCAACATAATTCACAGATTGGAGCAATTCTTACTCACACACTATTTAGAGAGACACTGCACAAAATTCTAACGTTGTGGTTCCTGTTTTGGACTGGTTTTGAATATTTGATGTCAACTCTGTCTTGACTTTTGAGCTTATAGATCATTAAGGTTCAGAATTTGTTCATACAATTTATTTCATCGATACCTTCCAGATGGTGCTTGAGAGATATTGTTGGGAGTTTAGAAGGGCCTCTTACTGCTTTGGTACTGTAGAGTAAACAAAGGGGACCTTATAGAATTTATTATGCTGATGTACCTTTTGTAGCTTGAGCATGCAGTAATTTGTTTATTCAACACTTTGCTTTTCAAAATTATTATTTGTAAATTACATGACATTTTGGATCACGTCTTATTCTATTTATTTGGAAATGTGATATAGAAGACTCTTTCTATTTTATGTTGCAGCTAGAGCAAGTGGAATCTGAAATGGAGAACCTGAGGCAAGTTTTGATGGAAAAGGAAGAGCAAGAGCAAGCCATGCTTCAGGTTGTTTGGAATATCTAACTGCTTTTGTGATATTAAATGTTAGACTTTCTTTTCTCTTTATCTCTTTCTATACGTGGTAATCAGGGATTGGTATAATCTTTGATGATAAATTCCTGCTGTAGCCTGTTATCAATCTTTTAAGTCATAGGTTAAAAAGGAATGCAAATGTGTCTCAATATTGATGTTATGACAGTCTATATTATGCTCAGGTGATGATGCGAGTAGAACAGGAGCAAAGGCTTACTGAGGATGCACGTAGATTTGCAGAACAGGATGCAGCTGCACAACGGCATGCAGCAAATCTGCTTGAGGTTCCCATTTTTAGGCTTGAAAAATGAATATTGTGCCATTTAAAATATTGCCATTCTTGGATGTGGTACTCTCATATATGTCTAATTATGCATAAACAATAGTCAATGGTTAAGTGTAGAAAATCAGAGGGCTTCCAATTATGGAACACCGAAAGTAATTTTTTGAAGTACATGATGTTGCTCAGCCTGACCAAAAAGATTTGATTTCAGCCTGTTTATTTCTTAAGATTATGAGAATGAACTGCTTAGCTTTCCTTTATTTTCTTGAGTTAGCCTAGGACCCTGGAAGCAGAATTTAAAGATTTATTATTTTCAACTAAGGTTGACATTTTATGACCCTCCAATTCAAATGGAAGAGTATTTTAAGTATATGAAGATTTTTATTCCAAGAATTCAATTTTAGACCAAGGATGATGCAAGAAAAGAAGAAATCTAGATAAGATTTTTATTTCTTTAATCCTTTTTTTCTCTAAGACGAGGAACCACTGGGAGTCAAGGGATTCCAGAGACATAGAAGTAAACGGGTGGCAATTACCAACCAAACCCTTGGCTACTCAAGAGTCACACTATGACTAATAAAAACAAAAAACAAAAACAAAAGTCTAAAATGAAACAAAGTTCAGAAGATTCACTCAAAATGCAGATTTTAATTCTTTATCTGATAGATTTGGTCCACTTATCTTGGCCTTATATATGGATGAGTTTATTATTGTAGGTGTTTTGTACAATGATGTGGTGTGAGGAGAATTTTGTAGATTTTTATAATCAGATTATATGCACAGAAATTTAATTCAAAATCAGACAATAACACAGCAGATACCCTGGGAAAACCCTCCTCTTGAGGAAGAAAAACCCAGCAACAAAGATCTCTCTTATATATATAAATGGCAACAACAAATCTCTTTACAATGATGCCAATTTCAAGGCCAATCTTCAGCACCTAACACAGATGCAATGACTTATAATAATCTGCACTTCGCTGACAGCTAATTCTGCCCTTGTAGAAATTCGCAACCTGCTCTTAAGGTAATTCGCACTTGACTGAAAATAATTCGAACTTGATGATTATAGAATGATAAGTGATCTCCTATATATACAATTTGAAGAGGCACCACTTTCTATAAGGCAAGTCGGCCAAGTAAAGAATATATTTCTTATAAATTAATTGTGACCAATAAATGATAAGTCGTCCTCAAGATAATCGCGCCAATCAAGAAGGAAGTCGTCCTTGGATGAGTCTCTTTATTTCTTTAACAAATCGTTGCCATATAAATTAAATAGCCTTAAGGCTATCATTTAATTTATTACGCTGGAATATCAAATCTCGAAGCTGTTTATCATTAACACTCCCTCTCAGCTAGAGAGAATACTTTCAGCTGCTCAAAACAAATCACCTCAACATGATGCCCATCACATTGGCTACAATCAGATGTGAAAAGAAGAATATCACCTCAACGTGATATTAGATATCGCCTCAACACGATATCAACCATAATGGCTACAACCATACTATGGTAAGTACAAGTGTTCATCACTTGCGTGATG
>VDFB02013844.1:0-45526 GCA_007258455.2 Sequoia sempervirens | reverse complement strand
CATTCTCTTTCTCTTGCAAACCCAACATGAGGATAGAATGAAGGAGCCATCTACCTCAAATTCATCCCCTAAACCCACTTCATGATACTCAAAACACCATGGGAACCCTATGTAAGTGTTGGGGCAACTAGGAATTATTACATCTTGAGTAGATGAATCACTGTCATTCTTAGGACACATGACACACTTACCCAAGCCAAGGTGGGATATCTCTCAACAAAAGACATCCAACGTAGGGACAAACCTTCATGAGGTTGTCCCACTAGGAGATACAAACCCTCCAATGACAACAACAACAACAATTGATCATTTTCATGTAAGGAGACGCTTCCCAATGTACAAGATGGGAAGACTCACAAGGCTAAGGGGAACAACCTTTGTATATAAAGTTTCTTCGAAAAAACTTAAGTACCCACCATCTAATGAAATGAAGGAATACAACATACTAAAGGATTACAACATGCTTAAAGGACACTAGCATGAATCCACAAGTGTCCACTTTTTGTGCTAGAATCCAAAATTTGCATTAAAGTCCAAAATCTATATTATAGTCGTATTTTTTGTTGTAGTATTTTTGTTGCATTGTTGTCCTAACCAAAGACTAAACAGATAACCATTTTCGGGTCTCGTAATCAAGGACAAATCTTATGACTCACAAAAACAAGATTACAACACAAATGGACTATGAAATGACCTCAAATGATCAAGAGACCATGATGGATGATCACATCTGATTTCTAGAATACAACCAAATAGACAAGATGGTTCCCAAGAATTGGAACATTAACAAGGGACTCCAAGATGATTCCGAGAACATGAGGGACAAAGGAGAATGTTATCCATACAAATCCACTTTCCCTCCTTTCACAAGTAGCACCAAAACAACATCATCTAGTGGTGAGTTGATGCAGAGGGTACTCCGCTTTGCCCAACAACTCAATTCAGAATGCACAAATCACACAATGAAATTCACAATAGTAGTTCAACAACTCCAAAAAAAAAATGATTACAAGCAAACACTGGTTTTATTTATTCAATACCAATTACAATCAACTGGCCTTTCATGGCCTCATTCTTCTCGAGCTTCTAATCTGCTCCTTTCACTATAAACTGTGCATCATTCACACGACCTGTTCTTGTTCCCTTTATATCTGCACCCTCTTTATTTCACCTGCCTTCATTCTTTCATTCATTTGAATTAAAAATTCATTAAGGAAGCCCCTCTATAAACTTTCTACGCAACCCCCTCTACAACTTAAGTGCTTCCCCTCTCCTTACGCGAGTTCCAAAAGAAAAAAAATGTTCTTCTTGCAATGGGCGCGGGCTCTTTCTTATCCCTGCGCACAACCCTGTCACATTCTTTCCACGGGCTAAATCTGCTCTCCCCTGCTGTGCATAGTACCCCACTTTTCACTTCTCTATCGGCCTCCTAAAGTCTTTTTTTTCAATCGATTCCACTACTTGAAGATGAAAAGGCAAAACACTATCTCAAATTTATCGGCCTTTAAGTTTTATCGGCCTTTCTACACCCACTGTCACACCCTCTACAGGAAATATTGGTTTCTTTGTTTTATTTTATTAAAAATGCTTCCTCTTCTACTTGGGCTGCGACCCTTTGCATATCCTCTCTGTCTCTAGTTTTAGACTATCCATCTATCGCCCCTTAATCCTTTTATTTGCATTTCATTAATTTTCTAGTTTGGTTTTGGAATTTTAAATCTCCTATGCCCAATTTATCGTTCTTATTTTCATAGACCATTAGTGTCGAGGTTATCTTTTCCAATGGTCATTGAATTTAACAAAATAATGCGAAGTGAAGTAGAGGGGAAATAAAATCACATGTAAAGAACTCATTAAGATATAATAAAATCACATGTAAAGAACTCATTAAGATATTTCTTCTGTATTCAAAAACATCGTCAGTGTACTCGAGTTGATCATGAAGCGAAGATTAAATTCTTGCAATTGGATTGTGCAAAGTCTTCATAAAATTGCGAGACACCAAAAGAGAAACAAACCAAAATTGAACACAAGCAACCAACAATATTTTTGATTGGTGTTGATTGCTTGTCTGCCCGCGTGCTCCTACACCATGAGTCCTAACACACAACACCAAACTAGGAAGACAAAACCAACATTTTGTAAAGTTGACATAATCAAATTTTTCTATCACAATATATTTATTTAAAAACCAAATCTAAATGTACTCTACATTCATTTTACCAACATAGAAATAATGATGAAAAATATATAAAATGATGCGCACATTCAACACCAATGTCAAAACATGATAAAAGGGTAAAAGCACAAACCTATGTCACATTTTCAGCCAACTAAATAGTTCCGAGAAAAATTGTTTTGACCTAAACAATTTTGGTCAAAATAGTTTTGCCCGAAACTATGTGGCCTATATATGGCACATAAAATTTTGGGCATAAAATAATTTTTTTCTCTTTGTCAATTTAAAATCTGACACAATTTGCATGTAAGTTTTTGATTGAAAGGGTTTCAACGAAAACCATTTCACTTAAAATTGTCTATGTGGCATCGTTGTTGGTAGCCACATCATCATTTTTTAGAAATTTTTGAAACTTTCCACTTGAACACGATATTTCTTTAGTCAGAATGATTTTTTCAAAAAAACTAAAAATAATTGTACAGCTCGAAGTGTAGAATCCATATATATATATTGATATTTTTATTAGTTTTAACATATTTTCTTAAAATAATGCAATTAGGTTATTGAAATAAAAAAATGAGGCTAATTAAAAATTAAAAAAAAAAAACTAAAACATATTAAAAAAATTGAAAAGTATGTAATTGTGCACACTAGAGAGAGTCTTCTCAAAAGGGTATAATTGTTTTTTGAAAAGATAAAAAAGGCAGGCAATAGTTGACATCAAATTAAAACTATCAAATTTTGGTATGCTTGACTTTAACATGTTATCCACAAGGGGTGATCCCACAATAATGGTTTACAATTTTTAGCCATTGGTTAACTGAAATTGTGTATTAACTAAATCTTCACATTAAGGGCAGCTATAGCGGCTAAACCATGAAGAATTTGAAGATAATGCAAACTAGAGTCTCATCACATTTTTTCTGTAGATTCAAAAAATATTTTTTTCAAAATTTTTGGAATCATTTTACACTTCTTTTTCCATCTCCCACGAAAACTATTTTTTTTCAAAAAACAACATTTTTAAAAAGTGACGCAAACTGTATAACACATAAATTTTTTTCCATGAAGGATAAAATTATAATTCTTTCGAATTTAGATTCGTAACTCTGATATCTAATGCTTCCACTTGGTTAGACAGTTTTTTATTGAATATTTTTTCTTTAATCAAGTTTCAAAGTCAAACCAATTACAATTCAGACATAGTGCGACCGTATAACACATAACTTTTTTTGTATATATCGAAATTCAATTTTTTTTTGGTTGGATCAAGAACTTCAATATTTGGTGCACTCATATTTTTCAATTTTTTTTTTGATAATCTGCTATTTTTCCACATGTGTAGAACATAGACCTTCATTTTCAATGAAAAACCTATGTTCAATAAAACTAAAAAAACAAATACATAATAAAACCAAAACATATTAAGATTATATTCGTTAGATAGCTTGTTTCGAGGACTACCTGATTCCAATTGGGTTTGTGAAGATTCCTCCATTTTCATCATCAACCCGAGCTCCGAAGTGCAAAAATTTAAAGTTTTTTGGTGTCTTAGAGGAGGGATGAGGAATAAGGGGGGTTCAAATGAACCCCCAGGGGTTCGCTCGAACCAGGGTTCATTCGAACCCCCCTTTAATAAGGGATTTTGTTTTCATTTTTGGCGGGAAAGCATTAAAAGGGTTCACCCGAACCCAGGTTCTAGCGAACCCCTAATGGGTTCGGTCGAACCAGTATGTTCGTACGAACCCCTAAAATCAATATTTTTGCCATGCATTCATTTTCTATGAGTTTTTCTTCCTCACTTCAATTGTAAACCACTATTGTGGCTTCACCCAAGGAAAATATACATCAATTTTTTTAAAAAAATTCATGCATTAGATATTGAAGTTGTCTATTTGGGAAAAAATTTAGGGGAAAATAAAGTTGTTTTCTATTTTTTTCTTGACATCAACTCAACGTCACTTTTTCTTAAAATTTTCAGTAATACAAAATCTGCTTTTAAATTTAAAAAAAAATCAAAACAATTTAAAAAAATAAAAAATTATAAGAATAAACTTCATCAAGAATTTACATTTCATTAGTTTACACCATTTTGAAATTCAAAACATAGGACCACTTTTATTTGGTTGAAATTGAGAGTTTTTATTTGTGTTGGTTGATTCCTTTATAAAGTGTGACACAAGTTTGTATTTTTACCCTAAAACAAAAACCACATTGTTACCATTTATCTAGGCGGTTTATAATCCTTCCAATTAGGAGGTCTTAATATACTATATTATATTTACATACAAGGATTCAAACATCCTAAATTATACACTTTCACATCTTTACAAATGAGATAATCAAGAGAGATACGAAACCTTTCTCCATCATGTGTACAATTTTGAGCCAACTTTCGACCAACTTATCAGCACAAGTGAATTTAAGTATTTCTAATTAAAATCAATTTTGGTCAATCATTTGATCTAGCAAGATTCATTCTAGCTAAGTTAGATATGTCCACAACTTTTCAAACTAAAAGTGTTGGCTAAATGCATATGTAGCACCACTTTGAAGCCAATTTACCAAAAAAAATCTAAATTATTTGAAAAATTTGATGTTTCAACAACTCTTACTCATGTAAATAACATTTTTTTAAAATATAAAAATAACTTTTGTAGATTCATAAGTGTAGTTTTCAAATATATATAATAGTTTAATTACTATGTATATCTTTTTATTATTATTAAAATTATGTTATCAACACAAAAATATTAGGTTGATTAATATGCTAAGGAAAAATACTAAAACTTACTAAAAAAATTAAAAAATTATGATGCACTAGATAAAAGAATCTATATCAAGATGGTATATATTTTTTATATTTTATATAAATAGTTAATATGAAAGTTGATGTTGAATGGTTCACATATGTGTTTTTTATTTTTGCTTCGTAAGAGAAATTCTATTGATAAATAAAATGTTACAGATCATCTACAAATGAAGGGAACAAATTTGAACCCTAGACTGACAAAGTAGGCACCAGATCACCAACCTATACCACAACCACAAACTGCCTACCGACCAACCTACTGCCATTGCCAAAAAATAGACCAAGATCTTGAACCAAGCCCAACCACCTAAGAACCATACAACAAAGTAAATAGAGAGTGGACACTAAAAAACACTAGGCCCGACACCATGACATAGAGGACTCAACATTTACTGAAATCCGTTTGCTTTCGCAAAGGTGTCAAACACCTGTACCCATTCTAGATCACTAACCTCAACCAGACAAAGGATTTTCTTGAGGAAATTTACAGCTACCACAACGATCATCCTATGGTGCATAAGAGCCATCCCCTTTAAATCCAAGAGGAAGGAAAAAATCCTTATTACCATCCCTAGTTTCTTAACCAGCTCCAAATCGCATGGATGCAAAGTAGCCTTACCAAAGATGGATACTTTTAATGCCTCCTCAAATTTCCCAACAACTCCTTTTTGAACAATTTTCCCATCAAGACTTTGGCTTCTACCTTAGGGACTCGATTATCTAGGATGGAAGCCATAAATCTTGACACCACCTCCAAGTTCGCTCTAAAATACTCCTTGTGTTCTAGGTGCCCCTTACCAAGCACCATTTTCACAGCCATGACTCTTAATGGGTCGATATTGAGTAGAATGCATTTTAAATGCCAGTCTGTGACCTCTCGAAATGCATTTTGATGACCATTGCACTCGAGGGCAAGAGAAGTGTCTTCCCCAAAGCAAAAAATTGACTCCACCAAAATCTCCACCATAAAATTTGATTGCTCAGCCATTGTCACCCAAAATCCCTAGATGTCGAGCGAGGTAGCAAGCACACAAATGAAGAAAGAAAACATTGCCTTCACCAATGCCTTCAACTGAGAATGAAAACCCACCATAGTATCACCACTTTTAATACTCTGTACATTATCTACGTGCCATCCACATGATCAATTGAGAATGTTGAGGCCGTCATCACTCAGGGGAATGAGTATGCGTTTGAGTGAGATGAGCAGTCCTTTCAACTAATTGGGAATTGAAATAAATCCTCCCAAGCTACCTCATGTACTTTGAAATGGTGTCATAAAGATGCCCAACTCCCCTACAATATGTTGTGAGAGACCATGTCCCTATTGGACCCGTCCACCTCAAATCGCACGACCAAGAGATTTACTAAGTGTCAAGCCACCCTTGAAAGGGCATTGTCGATTGCCAATTCATACCCAACCAAAATGGTTCTCCAAAATGACCAGTCAAATACACTGCAAACTTAGCTTAACAGGTAGAGTGTTGATAGCTGCAGTCTTTCCACATCCTTGTTGTGGAGAGATGCCCTCATAGCCACCCAAATAAACATATGTGTTTTAATACACACATTTTTTAATATTTATTTAAAAATATATGTTTATTGAAATTAAAAATATATATCCATGCACTAAAGTTTCAGGTTATAAATACACACAAAAATTGAAGCAAAAAAATGACTATATAAAGATTGACATCTCATGTAACTTAGTTTTTTAACATTTTATCAATAATTAAATTATAGTGTTAATTTATTAAAAAAATATTCAAATAAGTTTTTAAATTTTTTTAAAAATACAAATATAAAACATACTAAAGCACTCATTTTATTAGTTTACATCATTTCAAAATTCAAAACATATATGCCACTTTTTAGTGATTCAAGTTTAGAAATTGGATCGGTGTTGGTGGTTTCCTTTATAAAATTGTGACACAACTTTGTTCTTTTACCTGTGTACAATCTTGAGCCACTCTAATGGATTTGCTTGTCCAAATGGTGTTTGAACACCACCCAATCATGTGGTATTCATAGGTCCAACCCACTATTCTAGGAGATAGTCACATGGGATAAAAAACACACTCACACTAGATAAGGGAGTATGACTCACATACACACCAAGCAATAATAATAACCATCATAGCATAGCATGCGAACAATCATGATCCATAAAAGATTGCATAAACACACTTAAAGGGACATATCACCACATACAAGCATAGGAGATGAACCACATCACATGGAAACACATTGTTGGCTTTCAGTTGTTTTGTGGTTTGTCCTTGATGTCAAAATTGATTATGCAGTACTTTGGAATTCACATTGATTTCTCATATGGATGATTTGTAGTTACATGTTATAGTTATAGGTATTTGATTCAAATCTTTGATATATATACATTTGTTGAGGCTGAAAATGTTTATTACTTGTGTTTCTGCAGTTTGATTCCTCAAAAACTACATGTCACAGTGTTTGTCACAGGTATATTCAGGTTGTCTTTGAATGATATATTAGTGCATTGTCAATCTTAAGTTACTACACTATTGTATTGTTTTAAGGCATTCATGATATTTTGACTTGATCATTAAAGTCACAATGTGAATATGGTGATATCAAACATCAGTGGTTTTGAACATATTGGATGGTTATTCATAGTTTCACAACATTCTTTGTTTCGCTTGATATAATTAGGGACAACATTCAGTATAGGTTGACTAATGCTTAGCATATTCTTGTGTTATGGGCATATTGTATTTTTTTTTGATGTAATCATTTATATGTGCTTGACATATATTTGTCAACAATGTTAATGGGACTAAAGCCCCATTGATGGCATTTTTATTCTCTATGACCTAATTCTAAAGGCTTCAAAGGTCATATCGTTTGACATATTTTCAATGTGGTAGGTGTATACACCTAAAAATGGTCTGGAGAATATAATTAATTAAATATGATTTATTTGATTAATTAACCTTAAATTCATCTATTTAATAAATAAATATAAATATTTATTTATATTAAGTTCACTTTTATTTCTTCTATATTTTATCCATTTATTAAATAAGCAAACTTCAATAGTTTGTATTATTTAATTATCTTATCATATTTCCTCTTAATTAAATAAAGATATCCTAATGTCTTATTTAATTATCATATCCCTTTTTATTAAATAAGCAAATATCAAATATTTGTTTCATTTAATTAAATATATTCTTACTTTGCTAAATTTGAATAAATAAAAAATATTCAAATAAAGCAATATTCCTTTATTCACTCACCAATAAAATTAGTTTTTCAAATCTAATTAATTCAACTAGCATTCACGGGAAGCTGTGGAGACAAATTTGTAGGCAATCCTCTCAACCTTCTTCCTCTGATCCTTCCTATCATCTTTCCTGATATTTTCATGGGGAGAAACCATTCCCTTCATTAGTTGAAGCTTCTCAATCTCTCACCATTCAATTCTCCAGATTGAATCCAAGCCTCTGTTGTGCTGCCACTGTGCAAATGTGCTATTGTGAAATCTATATATACAACCTTCTTCAACAGGAAATGGATTTGAGAATTCTCATCTTTTGTGCAAACTTACTCTGCAGGAATAGCAATCAAACATCTTAAGCATATCACCAACATTTTTATCAATAGCAATAGCATCATAACATCTGTAGAATCCGTATCATGGCTCCATCATAGTTTTACTATAGCTTTCATCCATTAGGTTTCATGTCAGCATTGTTTACAGTAGCATCATATCATCTAGCTTTCACTATTTAGAAGTAGATCATTGCATTTAGCATCACTGCATTCTCTGAATTGACATTTTAAACAGTCACACTGCTTACCAAATCTAAGAGCCTTCTGTGACGTGATAAATCTTTGGAGATAGGAGACAATGAGATGCTTTCAAGTTTTCTATGCTTTAAATTAGTTTATTTGCTGTTAAATCTTGATATAATGTTTTATTAAGAAGTGTTTTTAGTTGCTTTTACTCATACTTATTTCACACTTACATTTTGGCGCCCATCGTGGGGCTTAACTCCATATTTTTAACAATTTTTCTCAAAAGTGTTCGTACAGGATACAAGAATGTTTTCTTTTAGCACAATTGGAAGATTTTGCAACGCATCTAACACAAACTATAGCGCTTCTGCCTATTTTAGCGCTTTCGATGAAAACTATAGTGCTTTCAAAGTATGTTTTAGCACTTCAACCAAAAGCTTCTAACACAGTCTGACGGTAAATGTTCACAATATGTTTTAGTGCATCTAAAGAATTCTACAGCGCTTCTGACCAATTTTGCAGTGCTTCCAACACTTTCTATAGTGCTTCTAAACTTTGTTATAGTGCTTCTATAAATCGTTATCTGGATCTGACACGACCGCGACCAGTAACTTCATTTTTTTTCAATTGGATTTAAAATGAATCAATCCTAGGATAGTCACTTAAGTTAAAATATATCAATCTACGGTAGTCACCAAACATTTCAATTTGGAATTAAAAATGAAAAAATCTTCATTGTGAAGCAATATCTTCACATAGATAGCAAACTATTGTTTGGGCTCTAAAATTGAAGACTTGATTACTGTGGTTGTGTGGTGATAGGCATATGCTCTCCCCTCAACTAGGTGATCAAAACGCTAGAATCATCCTTTATTTTATTAAATTCTTTAGAAGGCCTATTGTAGTGGGAAAAAGTACTCACCCTACGGGAACAACCTAAGTGGGAACACCTAAAGCCAAGGATTCCAACCCACTATAATCAAAAAGCTAGTTGTTGATGAAAGTCCAACTCGACGGTAGTGTGCAAGATAACCATCCCTAAAGCCTTTCTTCTAAAGGTTGGGAGGTCTCCTAAGGGAGTTTATCATTTTTCACACCACACAGAAACCCTATCTATTAACCATAGTGTAGTATCCAACTTGTTAGTTTTCAAACATTGTAATACTCAGCAGTGCCGGAGAAGGGAAGAATCTACCCCCAAGACACTAACCATATAATTGTCAAGGACCGTTGGCTTAGGGGATCAAGAAATCTAACCTTGAGTACACGCCTGGAAAAGACAAAAACATGGGTGCCCTGTAGGGGGTGACACGGCTGTGTGAGTCGACACAATTTTAAGCTGTGGGTTGATTAAGTACAATAATGACCTACTTGTCCTTAAGAGTGAGTCTTTTTGAAGTGTCTTTTTGTCAATAAACCTATGGAAAACAAAAAGGATATATTTGATCCTTGAACATACACTCACTATTTAGATCTTAGGACTTAAAAACACTTGTTCTACAATTGCTTGTTGTGTCTTTGAATCATTAAATCAAATAAAGATCGTCCAAAAAGAACACAAAAAGTTGACAAGTCATTTCATGAAAACTTATGATTAGGGATTGGAAGTCCACAAATTTTTTCAAGAAAACCATTGCAAAAAGAGTTAGAAAACCCAAAAAATAACTTAGTTACAAGAAACTATTGGAAAGAAGAAATTTTTTGTATCAAAGTAGGAAAGTCCTACTTCATCATAGAACCTTCACCCACAGATTTCACGATTTTGCTAGGGGATACACAGATGATTATGCTTTAGAGCCCTTATATTCACAAGCCTACTTTCAAAGAAAAGCTCTTTCATAGAAACATAATCATACTCAACCTATTCGTCCATCATCCATTCCACAACCAATGATAGAGTATTCTAACAGGCCAAATCAATTCATACAATAGGGGGAACATTTAGGATTGTTATCAGAATCAGGAAATTTACCAACAAAAATACTTTGCCAGAATACCTTAGATTTTCATCCGAAAATCAATCCATTGAAAAACCAGACAAACATTGATAAAATCTTGAAACAGAGAACCCATAGTCTATTTTAGTGCTTCTGCCCACTATTTTAGTGCATCTATAGTCTGTCATAAACATCCATTAGTGTCAGAAAAATTACCAGAAACTATAGCGCATCCATGGTCTATCTTAGCACATACACCCTATCTGATAGCGCATACAGTATCTATTTTAGCACTTACACTGTCTGTTTCAGTGCATCTGACAAAAATCATAGCGCATCCAAAGTTTGTCAAAAAACAAAGTTTTTTGCTTACCAGCAACAAAATTACCAGAAACTTTAGCACTTTTTCCCACTGTTTTAGCACATCTACACTATTTGACAACACTTTTACTAGATCTTTTAGTGCATACAATGTCTATGTTAGCACTTCTTCCCTTTGTATTAGCACATCCACAAAACTAGAAAATAGATCTGGCTATTAGAAACATTTTTCAGATTACAGACATCAGAAACCCAGGTTTTTACCAGTCAAAAATATTTTCCACAGTCTCAATAGAGTCTTAAACCTGAAACAAATAAGATCATACAAATCAAACCTTTTCAAATTAAACCTAGATCTTGCAAAACTTAAAAGTGTCCACAAATCAAACACGAAATCTTGATTATTAGGTTAAGTTTCTTCATCAAGATATTATCATCCTACCATCACGAAACAAAACATAATAATCGTATTTTTAACATAGTCTCATTAATAGGATATATCATCTTATTCGACTTTGTTAAAATCCATTTGACACTTATCCAATCACAGAAGATCAAAGTTTAGGGAGAAAACAAACATTTGTATGCCAATTTTAACAAGGTTACAAAGACAAAAACTTAGAGAGAAGGAAACAGAAACACCAAAGATAATGGTTGTAGAAAACCCTTTTTATAGATTCCAACAACATGATAACAATGAAATAACTTGAAATAAGATATACAACACGCCCAACAAGATCCAAATTTTCATAAATTCATGGAAAAGGTCCTAAAACAAGACATGGAAAAATATCTCTTGATGTTAGCGGAATTAGGCGAAAAACTTCCAAAAGATTTTGACATGAATTTATTGAAGGAAAGACTTAGAAATAATGAAACAAAACCACCCAACACGCAGGACACAAATCAAGTGATTTCTTTAATGAATCAAATGCAAACTTTACAACAATAGATTCAAGATATGCAAAAGGGAACCTCAAATAAATATTCATTACAAGACATTTGTCCTTACCCTTTTCATCCATGTGTAGATATGATACCCTTCCCTAGACACTATGAATTTCCCAAATATGACAAATACAATGGCAAAACGGATCCGATTGACCATGTAAGGGAATTTAGAACAATGAGCCTCAATTTTGCACAAGAGGATACTTAACTAATGAGGTTGTTTCCTAGGAGTTTAGGAGCACAGTGTATGGAATGGTTTTCCAAATTACAACTAGAGATTCGATCCTTTGAGGAACTAGTCAACAAATTTATCACACAATTCTCTTTCAACATTCAACATGATGTAACCATAAAATATCTGTATAACATGAAACAAAAGAAGGGTGAGACATTCCTATCCTTCTTACAACATTGGAGAAAGTTGTTCGCTAGATATCCTCGATCTATACTTGAAGAGGAAAAGATTGAATTATTTATTAAAAACATAAATGGTGAAATGAGTTATAGACTGGAATTGCACTGTCCCCCGACATTCAAAAAAGTGATTGAGAATGGGCTTAAGATTGAAGAAGCTTTAGTCAAAAGAGGAGTGATTAAACATTTCAATGATACCTCAAACAATGTAAATTTCTCAAATCACTATGGAAATAATGAAAAGCCTAAATCTTGGAAAAAAATAGAAATATTGGAAGAAATGATGCTACAACTGACATGCAAAATACAAAACCAGTATTCAATTTGACGACAACAACCGTTAAGACAAATCAAAATGAAAACCAGAACAACAATCAAAGCACCACTCAAAACAATAACACAAACAAGGGAGAATCTCAATTGTCATATCAAAGACAATCCCATCGATGAAGATTTACCCCATTAGGACAAACTTTGGAATCAACAATGAGAGAACTCATTGCAAAAAAACTTATTGCTCTACCAGAAGCACAAAATTGGGAGCCGAAAGTGAAACCATCCTGGTGGAACGATGTTGATTATTACAACTTTCACAAAAATAAAGGACATAAAACAAACGACTCTATGCAATTAAAACATTTGATACAAGACTTGATAGAAGCAAAGAAGGTTTTTGTTGAATCGCATCAAACAAACAATGATCACAGTGCATTCACAAATCATTTACCCAATTACGAAAGAGGAGAATCTTATTCAAACAGTAAAGGTAAAGGTATAAACTATGCCTATGATAGCACCATTCATTGTGTTTCTAAGGTTGAGAAAAACAATCAAACAAATAACGTTATGACACTGTATTCCTGAACGTGATCTTGGACACAAGCATATCCGACAACCAAATAAATTTCATAAAAATTAGGGAAACACAAGAAAATCATCCAGTTAATGTAACAACAAGGGGGTAGTCCAAAGTGATACTAAAAGGAGTTTCATCTAAAAACATTACTCCCCCTTCACATCAATACAACATTGTGGATCAACTACAAAAGATACTAGCACAAATATCCATACTAGAACTTCTCAAAATTTCACCATCACATAAAGAAGTTTTGGAATAGGCTCTAGTAGCTACTACAATACCCAATAATTTGGACGTCTGCCAGTTTCAAGCTATGGTGGGACATCTGAACACACCTTATTGTCTGTCGTTCTCCAAACAAGATGATGTATCACTAAATCACCCACACAATGCGGCCTTGCATATAGAGGTTCTAATCCATAAACACCACATCAAGTGTGTCTTAATATATGGCAGAGCTTGATTAAATATTTGTACTTTGAAACTAATTCATGCACTAGGCTATTCCGACAATGCCATTGATTCGAAAAGAAAGATAACAATAAAGGCATATGATGAAGAAGAAAGGTCTTCCAAAGGGCTGATTGTACTACCAATTGAAGTAGGACCGATTGTCAAAAACATAGTTTTCCAAGTGTTAGACAAGGAGCTAACATATAACATACTATTGGGTCGTCCATGGATCCATGAAATGCAAGTGGTACCTTCGACATATCATCAATGTTTGAAGTTTTCGGCCAATGGATAGGAGGTCACTATATCAGCTGACAACAATAATCCATAGACTTGCAACATGATGAAAGCAAATCAAGACACTCTGGTACCCCACAACAGAGAAGTCAATACTTCTACTTCATGCATTGGTGAAAAGCAACCCAATTTCATATCCAAATGGGTTGAGAAGAAGGACAAGGCAAAAGAAACAACTATTGCTGACTCAACTTTATCAAAAAATGAAGGACCCATGAATAATCTATCGCAACAATTTTTAGACAAGATCTAGTTGAAGGACAAAGGCTTAGGAGAATATTCCCTTGAGCAATCTTTGTGTCTCTCACAATTGCTACCATCACCAAAATCATATGGACAACCCACATCCAACACACCACGTTCATCACAACCAATCAAAATTATAAATGAAAGATTTGTAAAAGCAGGTACCCTTGAAGACAACTCAGAAGACAAAGCCATTCTCAATTGGCTATACAAGGATGAAGAAGCCTCAACATCAACAAATATTAGTATCATTACAGATCAGTATGGAAAAGGAAAGGCTATCTTAGAAAAAATGGGTTATGAAGGCCAAGAACCAATTGGAAAAAGAAAGGATGGTATAAAAGAACCTATTCAACCCCTAACACTACAACCTAAAGACAAAATAGGATTAGGCTATGTAGGGGAATCAAAAGAAGAAGTAACTCAGAAAGTGGTAGAAAGGATTCTTCAAATGAGAGATGGTTTTGACACAAATTCCAATGAGTATGAATGGGAAAATTTATCTGCCACATCATACACTGACAAATAAATTGATGTAATCCAAGCATATACACCCTTACGAGAGGAGGGTCAAAGTTCAGGAAATAGACCATTTGTAATGGGATCCACAAATATTGATGACTCAAGTGAGGATGAACAAACATCAAGTGAGATAGACGACTTGGAGGTGAGTACTATCATAGACCTCGACCTTCCCACTGAAAAATTTGACCACTTGGCCATCATAACACTTATAGCCATCAACCTTATTCAACCTGATGAGTTATTACCCTTAAGGTATCTTGAACTTATTGACTGGGAACCCACCGAACCTATTCACATACCAATCTTTTCAAATGATGATGCCATCATAAACTATCTTTGCAGTGACGAACCTGATACAAGTTCTATCCATAACACTCATAACGATACTTCAAAATAGGAGGGTGCCAAATCTTCCAGTTGCAAAAATGACAATAGGAAAAATAGATCTAATGGTGAAAACCTTTCTAAGGCAATATTAGATCTTGAAAAAGAAAAAAGAAAGAATGTATCTAACAGTGAAAACCTTTCTGAGGCATTGAAGGATGGAATATTTGACACGCTTCCAGAGCATTACCATGACAGATCATCAGTACTAGTAGAACCAACACAATCTATAAATCTGGGAACAACTAAAAAGGCAAAGATTCTGCATCTGGAAATGTCTATGATAGAACAGGAGAAGCCCACATTCACCAAATTATTTGAGGAGTGACACATCAATTTTGCTTGGTATTATTTTGACATGCCAGGATTGGATCCAAATCTCATGATGCATCATCTGTCTCTACCAAACGAAATCAAACCAGTCAAGCAAAAATTGAGAAAAATGCATCCCCACATCGCCCCGATGATTAAAGTTGAGCTGAAGAAATTGTTGGATGCAAGATTTATCTACTCCATTGATTATGTAGAATGGATTTCAAATAGTGTTACTGTATCTAAACCTGATAATAGCATCAAAATATGCACAAATTTTAGAGATCTAAACAAGGCACACACCTAAAGGATGATTTTCCTTTACCCAGCATTGACATCATCGTCAATCTAATAGTGGGACATGCCATGTTGTCTTTAATGGATGGATTTTCAGGATATAACCAAATAAAGATAGCACCTGAAGATCAGGAAAAGACAACATTCACTTGTCCTTGGGGTACATTCTGTTGGAATGTAATGCCCTTCGGGTTGAAAAATGTAGGTGCAACATATCAGCGGGTGATGACCACTATTTTCCATGACATGATGTATATTTTCATGGAAGATTATGTGGATGACATCTTAGCAAAATCATACACCTGGGAGGGACATCTGGAAATCCTCCACAAAATATTTACTAGACTAGAAAATTTCAATGTCAAATTGAACCCAAAGAAATGTGTGTTTAGGGTAACATCAAAAAAACTCCTTGGTTACATAGTGTTAGCAAAAGGAATTGAAGTGGATCCGGCAAAGGTCAAAGCAATAATGAAGATGCTACCACCTAAAAACATCAGTCAATTACGATCTCTACAAGGTAGGTTACAATCCATCCAAAGATTTATCTCCCAATTGGCAGACAAAAGCCACCCATTTAATCATCTACTTCATAAGAATGTTTCATTCAAGTGGGATCATCAATGTGAAACAAATTTTAACTAGATAAAATAATATTTGATGTCGCCTCCAACACTCATGCCACCTGTAGTAGAGAACCCATTGTTATTGTATATCACAAATACTGACATATCTTTAGGAGCTCTATTGGCACAAGAAGATTCTGAAGGAAAAGAACAAGCTATTTACTACATTATTAGGACTCTCAACGGATATGAAAAAAATTACATGTTCATAGAGAAAGCTTGTTTGGTAGTGGTGTTTGCAACCCACTAGTTGCGACACTACATGTTGACCCATACAGTAAGGCTCATAGCAAAAATAGACCCATTAAAATATCTACTCAACAAAGCTGCTCTAACAGGGAGACTAGCAAAATGGGTCATGATTTTAAGCGAGTTTGACATCCAGTATGTCGACCGAAAAGCCATCAAGGGATAGGTAATAGCAGATCAATTAGTTGAAGCTCCATTACAAGATCATCATCCAACGCACATTGAATTTCCAAATGTGGAAATTCTGAATATCACAACGCAACAATGGAGGCTCTATTTTGATGGAGCATACACACAAAGAGGGTCTAGTGTGGGAATTCTATTTGTCACACCTCAGGGACACACCATCCCAAGATCCTATAGGCTAATGTTTCCATGTGCCAATAAAGTAGTTGAGTATGAAGCATTGATTATAGGCATCAAAGTGGCTATTGAATGGAAAATCACATAAATAATAATGTATGGAGACTCACAACTTGTCATCTACTAGGTAAATGATGAGTATCAGACAAAGGATGAAAAGCTCATGCCATATAAGAAAATGATAGATAATATTAAAAAGTATTTCATTGACATCAAGTTTGAGCAAATACCAAGGACAAAGAACAAAGTTGCGGATGCCATGGCGACAATTGCTTCCCTCTTGCAATTACCAGAAAAGAAAGGTTGTTATGAGTTTATGGTGGAAGAAGTATCTAACCCTACCTACAACAATCCTGATTCACAGACCATATGCCAAATAACTAATATTCAAACCTCACTCTATGAAGAGATCTATACTTACCTCAAGGATAATATCCTTCCTCTTGATCTTTCTAGAAACCAAAAGCATAACTTTATCTATCAATCCGCGCGACATACATTGATTGTTGACATCCTATACCAATGAGGTCTAGATGGTACTCTTCTTCAGTGTCTAGAACATCATGAATCTGAAGCATCCTTACATGAGGTCCATGAAGGTATTTGTGGAACCCATTCAAGTGGGATGAATCTAGCTAAGAAAAACCTCCATTTGGGATATTATTGGCCGAATATGGAGGAGTCTTATCAATTTGTTAAAAAGTTTCAGAAATGCCAAATTCATGGTAATCTAATCCGTGCATCAGCATAGGAGTTGCAACCCTTCACATCAACATGGCCCTTTTGTCAGTGGGGACTGGACCTTGTAGGAAAAATAAATCCCTCTTCATCCAATGGAAACAAGTTCATCATCACAACAATAGAGTATTTTACAAAATGGATAGAAGCGGTTCCTTTAACAACTGTCATTGGCAAAAAAATTTTGTCTTTCATACTCAACTACCTCATCTGTCGGTATGGTGTACCTCAATCCATTGTAACAGACAATGGAAGGCCTTTCAAGAACTAGGATGTCCAAGAATTATGTGAAAAATTTCATATCCAACATCGTTTCTCAACACCATATTATCCTCAGGGAAATGGCCAAGCAGAGGCCTCAAACAAAACAATTCTAAAAATATTAAAGAAAATGGTTAACAATGTTGGACATGATGGCATGTTAAACTCAATCCTGCACTATGGGCCAATAGAACTAGCATTAGAACACCGACAGGAGCAACACCATATGCCTTGGTATATGGGTCAGAGGCCATCTTACCCATCGAGGTAGAAATACCATCACTTTGAGTCTCGCTGAAAGGTATCATTACAGATGAGGACTATAGAGTCTCTAGACTATAGGAACTAGAATTTCTAGATGAGCGTTGTCAACAAGATGTCAATCATTTGAAGGCATACTAGGAAAGAATGTCAAGGAGCTATAATCACAGGGTACAACCTAGAGTCTTTCAAGTTGGAGACTTGGTCCTAAAGGAAAACCCTAAAAATCAGCAAGATAGGGAAAGGAAAGGGAAGTTTGAACCTAATTGGATAGGACCCTTTGTCATCATAACAATGTATGGATTAGGAGCATATCAATTGTCTACACCTGAAGGGGATCTATTTGACGAACCTATCAACAATATCCATCTCAGGAAATTCTACACCTAATTTATCTAGTGCATGAATTAGTTTTTGAAAATAGTTTCCTTGATGAAAACCTAGAAAATAGGCATCATGGTGATGGAAAATTAAAAAAAAAAAAGAGAAAGAAAAAAAAGAAAAGAAAAGAAAAGAATAAAAAAGTGCAAGAAAAACAAGTAGTGAAAACCTGGAAACATGCTCTATTTGTGATTTAAACCAACTTTTCTATCTATTGGACGCATGTCATGGTCGTTACTTCCACAATCATTTTCCATCCATTATCATATCATTACAAGTGGTCATGTCTCACCCTAGCTTGGGGGAAACATCTTAACCTCATTGGGGGCAATAAACATCGAGCTTAATCAATGGACAAACAACAGTAGAACAAAAACAACAAAAACAATGATCGAAACACAACCCAACATGGAACATCAATCACCGTCAGGAACACATCGGACATCCATATCACAACAGAAAATCCAAAAAAATTTCAAAAATTTAGTATCAAAATCCAAAAACATGAGTCTATGTCGATCGAACTACGTGGTCTCTGTGTGTATAACGTAGGCAAGGCTAATCTTTGATCAACCCCCGAGGCCCCTAGGATAGGTCTTTAGGTTAGGTCTTTGGTCAAAAATCTCAAAAAAATCATAAAATTAGGATGGATGATCTAATCTGAATAATGGTTGAAATACTTTAAGCAAAGGTTGGATATGTTGTACTTTGATAAATATTATCATTTCTTTGGAGCAACTTGATGATGTATTGAACTAGAGAAGCTAGGAAGAAGAATGGTATTTTTCTTTATTTGTTGTTTGTGAATTAATCATCATTATTGTGTGAATTGTCGTGAGACGTGCTCTACAAAGTATCACTAATGACATTCCAATTCACATAGGAAAGTGATTAATTCTTATTTGTTTATGCAAGAAATGCTCAGGTCATCTCAGTTTAATTATACCTCGATGCTTGTGTTCGCTTGCAATATCAAAAATCATGAAAGTAATACTCAGGTCATTATTGGTTTACATTAGACCATTGATGCTTGTACTCATTTTCAACATTTTAAAAGCTCCATGATGATACAAAGCACAATAAAAGGACTGTTAAAATGCCAATGTTTGCATGTAGATTTGCATGGTAAAATAGATTGCATTCATGAAAAGTGATACATTTGCAGAGTATTTTGTTACAAAATTGGTGAATCATTCAATGGCGATGTTATCTTTTCTCATTAAAGGATTGAGTATACTTGACATTAACAAATACATCATCATTATCATATAGCTGCATAATCATTGCATACATTTCGAAACATTTAATTTTATCATTTCATCTTTATCATTTAAATCATATAATTTGCATTATTCATGTCATTTTTTTCAAATGTGCATCACATCATATAAAATTGCATAAGAAATAATAAAAAAAATAAATGATTATGTAATCACATCTTCATTTATCTATTCATCACATCATTACTGTACATTCACAATAACATCATATACATCATTTTCATCATTCATTCATCACATCATAAATTTGCATTGATATCACACGAATAAAAATGCACATATCCCATTTACATCAAACATCATATCCATCATCATACATATATGCATCCATACATCATGCAACCATACATCATTATAATACACATCATAGGTCATAAAGCATGTCATCATAATTATAAATTTGCATCCATAACATCATAATATAAGGATCATCACATGACATATAGAACATAGAAATAAATGCATTCAACATAGAATCATCTAACACACATGATAGATCGATAAAATCCGGTGCATATCATATAGATCTCAATATCATAAAATTTCAAGTATACAGTGATGTCTGAAATGAAGAGAGATATAACATAAAAAATGGCTATAATCGGAACATACAATAGAGGGATCACATCATCAAAACTAGGTGCTACTGGCTCTAGATGGTGTAGGCATCGCAAGACCAGGCCCTCCACCACCATCGGATGTATCAGGATCTCTTAGGTCTCTGAGGATAGGTTGAGTCACACCCGCACTGACAGTCCTAGAATGAGTCCTGTCAGATCAGGATTGCTTGTAACTCACTCTCTGCTCTAAAGGGATGACATCATAATATTTCCCTCTGTAGTACTCCACCTCCCCACCAATACGAGCAATCTCTCACATATAATATGCTAAGGAGGTACCATCTACCAATCTTTGTAATCTCTCAATAGTAGTCTGAGCACCCTTTGTAGTAAATCTGGTGACATCCCTCTCAGCTGTCAATGATGCAATCTGACCTTGAGCTACCTCTGCAGTCTGCATAGCGGTATCCCTCTCCACTGTCAATGCTATAATCTGAGCCTGCACTGTAGCTAACTGAGCTTGTACTAATGCTATAGCCTGTGCGTGTGACTGAGCCTGTGCCTGCATCTGAGTCTGGGTCTATGCCAATAAACCATGAGTCTGAACAAGTTGAGCCTGTACGGTCTCTAACTGCATATGAAGGCTCACAATTTGTAACTGTTTTGTCGGATCTCCCACTGCTTGCCTCTTACGAGGCACTGTATGCTCATGCAAATTTAAGGTTGGACCCGATCCACCTACAACATCTCCACTGTCGAAATTGTAATCATCACCACTACTCTCATCACCACTGCTCTCATCCCCACTGTCCTCCTCACCACCGACATCCTCCTCACCACCAATATCCTCCTCATCACCAACATTCTCCTCACCAACAACCTCGACATCCTCAGCCTCAACTTCACCAACCCGCTCTCTCCTCTGCCTACAACCATGTGCAAAACCAACATCCTCCTCTATAGGTAATGGGGCAGGCTCATCAGGAATGGTAATGCATGGGAAATGATGCAAAGCCAGATACTCGACATAATCTGTTGTCACAAGTGGCTCAATAATGTTAGTACAGATATCCCACTCAAATGAATGCAAAGACTAAAACTCCTGAACAACAACATCATATGACAAACTAGGCCCCCAATTTGTAGAATTTGACTGATGACAGGCATAATGGGAAACACCTTGGGGCATACCTTGAACCAAACCATACTGTCTATACACTCGTCTAATCAAAAATCTCTCTAGCACCCAATGAGTCTGACCAATCAATATCATTGACTGACAGAGAAAAGGCACCTAAATATCATCCTCGTCCCAATGCTCACAGTCAAGGTAGGGATGCCATGTCATAGACTCTATATCATCAATCACTCTCCTCCAATGCTCTAACTTACCCAGTCTGGACTAAGTAAGGCGACTTGCATATCTATACACATATGGTCTCATAGGTGGTCTCTGTCTCACTAGCACTGGACGCATAATAGCTATGTGCTCCCACACCCATACTTGTATTAATGTGGCTCCAGATGACAAACTCTGAGCTCGAAGGTAAATTGTAGAATGCAAATCATGATATAGATGGGAAAGCATGCACATGCCCCAAGCAAATCTCATCCCATGAACAACCATGCTCTCCAGCACACAACCCCAACCAACAAAAAGTCCCTTTGACCTGTGATCAAGACAAAGAACCCTCCAATGAATCCAACCAAAACTGCAGGAAGGGTGGCATAAGCATCCACCATCTCACGCCAAGGAATCCAATACCCAGATATTTGATCGTCCTGAAACACTCTGTAAAGAGCATCAGTCCCACCTTACTTTGTAGAATCATAAACAACCACATCTCCAACAATGGGAATCTGCAAAATTTGCCAGATATCCTCTGGGGTGACTGTCATCTCACCAGTAGAAAGGTGAAAGGTGTTATGCTTGCTATGCCACCTCTCAGCTAACGTTGTTAAGAGATTCTGATTAATCCTAATCTGGGGCATGAATAAAAGAGAAGACAATCCACAACATGTAATAATAGCCATCTCAGGTTGCACCAACTGTGGTATTAGATTGAATTTCCATGGGAATCGCTCTCAAACCTAAAGGTTCTCCAACGACTCCTATTATCATGAAAAGATCAAAGTTAATATTACATGTCAATCCTCAAAACATCAAATATCCTATCAAATCTCATCAGCTCTTGATGAGAATTTTCATCAAATATCATGAGCAAGCATCATTAAACCTCACCTATCATGAGGTCAATCATCAATCTAAAAATTGAAACTCACCTATCATGAGGTCAATCATCAATCTAAAAATTGTACCTTGCCTATCATGAGGTCAATCATCAATGCATCAAATCAACCTCGCCTATCATGAGGTACATCAATCAAACTATAATTATTTATCGCCTATCATGAGGATAATTATCATCAATCATACATCAGACCTCACCTATCATGAGGTCGAACATCATCTAGTTGATCAGGATAATCAATCATATCAAACCAACGGCTAACACGATCAAGAATTGACAAAATCAAGGACAAATTTGGCAAACTTCATCAATCTGACTTGGATGTGCTAAAACATGCATTCAAAGGGCTAAAACACTATATGTGCTATTTCATCTAGTCAAAGTGCTAAAACAGGCGGGCAAAGTGCCATTTTACCATAAGCGCTATTCTATTAGGTCAATGTGCTAAAACTTTGTGTTGAAGCGCTAAACTAATCAAAGAGCTAAAATAGAAGGTCAGAGTGCCAAAGTATCTATCCTAATCGCTAAAACTCTAAATGCGCTAATTTATCCTATCTAAGCACTAAAATAGTAGAACTAAGTGCTAAATTTTTGGAAGCGCTAAAACAACTATTCTAAGCGTTACAATGGAAATCAAATGCACTAAAAGAATGAAAAATTTAAAAAATTGAAAAAAGCGTTAAAAATGAGGAAATGCACGACAAACGAGGGGTTATGGGGTATGTACTGGAGGTTCGTAAGAGGTCGGGCACTAGTGACGTCGCACATGCTTGAACCGGTGAGTGTGGTAGGGAATCGACATCCTACTCCAATTTGCACAAAATGCTCTCTCACAAGGATTTCAAAAACTCAAATGCACAAATGAGTTTGAAAATGACCTTTTTGACTTATTAAAGGTTATTTTTGGTGGGATTTTTATGGGGTTAATTAATTTCTTTTAAGGAAGATTAATTTAATTTCATCTAGGGGAAAAAATTCTACATTTTAATCGGGAGATAAATTATTTCAACATCGAATCTTAATCGAATCATCATAGAAACACCAAAAAATCATAAAAAATTGAAAAAAATTCAAAAATAAAATAAAAATAAAAATCACTAATTTATGTCCTGAGGGGACATATACTCATCATTACTTGAAAATCCATGCCTAGGGCATTCTAAAAATCTTTTTCGTTGATACTAGAAGCAGTAGCAAAATTTTCTTTGAAGCAATGTGTAAACACATCACTTCAAAGATGGGAAAAATGTATACATCTAAAAATGGTCTGGAGAATATAATTAATTAAATATGATTTATTTGATTAATTAACTTTAAATTCATCTACTTAATAAATAAATAGAAATATTTATTTATATTAAATTCACTTTTATTTCTTCTTTATTTTATCCATTTATTAAATAAACAAACTTCAATAGTTTTTATTATTTAATTATCTTATCATATTTCCTCTTAATTAAATAAAGATATCCTAAAGTCTTATTTAATTATCATATCCCTTTTTATTAAATAAGCAAATATCAAATATTTGTTTCATTTAATTAAATATCTTCTTACTTCGCTAAATTTTAATAAATAAAAAATATTCAAATAAAGCAATATTCCTCTATTCACTCACCAATAAAATTAGATTTTTCAAATCTAATTAATTCAACTGCCATTCATGAGAAGCTATGGAGACAAATTTGTAGACAATCCTCTCAATCTTCTTCCTTTGATCCTTCCGATCATCTTGCCTGATGTTTTCATGGGGAGAAACCGCTCCCTTCATCAACTCAAGCTTCTCAATCTCTCACCATTCAATTCTCCAGATTGAATCCAAGCCTCTGCTGTGCTACCCTTGTGCAAATGTGCCACTTTGAAATCTATATATACAACCTTCTTCAATAGGAAATGGATCCGAGAATTCTCATCTTTTGTGCAAACTTACTCTGCAGGAATAACAATCAAGCATCTTAAGCATATCATCAACATTTTTATCAATAGCAATAGCATCATAGCATTTGTAGAATTCGTATAATGGCTCCATCATAGTTTTACTGTAGCTTTCATCCATCAGGTTTCATGTTAGCATAGTTTACAGTAGCATCATATCATCTATCTTTCACTATTTAGAAGTAGATCATTGCATTTAGCATCACTCCATTCTGTGAATTGGCATTTTAAACAGTCACACTGCTTACCAAATCTGAGAGCCTTCTATGAATTGATAAATATTTGGAGATAGGAGACAATGAGACGCTTTCAAATTTTCTATGCTTTAAATTAGTTTATTTGCTGTTAAATCTTGATATAATGTTTCATTAAGAAGTGTTTTTAGTTGTTTTTACTCATACTTATTTCACACTTACAGTAGGTGATCAACATTTGAGGTTTTTGATTATTGATCGACATGAAAATTATGGTTTAACAAAGGAAATGACTTTCTCAAAAAGTCACTTGACAATGGAAAGTGATCAGGCACTAAGTGGTTATTCACATTATCTTGTCAATACTTATTTGGATCAGGCAATGATTGTTGCTCATAATTATTTGTGGCACTATTAATACTTTTGTGGTTTATTATATGGTTTAATGTTTATTGCAAAGTGCTAAATGCATCAAGCATTAAAGGTGACATAAAGGTCACTTCATTTGGAATCGGGCATTGTAAAACATGTGGACCTAAGCCTGACATACCAATGGTAAAAAACATTTTTACATTTTATTTTGTTTGAAGCCCTCATTAGGGCATGATGGGAAGAATGTCACATCGAAGGTGTGGCAGCCAAGATTTGCAATGATAAATTGGAATGGTGTCGACTTGAAGTGACAAAGCTTGGTAGTAAAGTGAAGCGGCAAAATTCGACTATGGAGGTTTTCAGTTGGGTAGTGTATAAGATCGAATTTGCACCCTATGTGCAATACCCCTTTTTTGCCTTTTTACACCTTAGAAAACCTAGTTCAAAGGCTTAATTCCACCTAAGCCCACTACTTGCATCACACTTGGCACCTTTTTTGAGTGTTAGTGGTGGATTTTCTATCGGGGATGCCTGCGTGGTGTGCTTACGCCCTTGACAAATTCTCGTGTCTGGAGCCTACAAAGGTGTTACACTTCCCATTGGGGGTCAATTTGTAACGCCCTCCTCAACCGACCGACTTGAATATGGCCGTTTCTCTTCATGTATTCTTCATATTCATCCCTTCAACAAGCTTTTCATTCTCTCCCAAGCATTGAGTTCACTCTCCAAACACTTTACACTTCATAGTAGCAACGTCAACACTCCACCACTTTAGTAGAGAAAGTGTGGAACAAAACACCATTGCAACAGAGGCTTGAGTTCCTCTCATTTTCTCCCCCATTAGCCTTGAGTGCTCTTGGTGGAGGTGGTAAGCTTTCACTCCTCTCTTGTATTACTTGGTTGAGTAGCATACCACTGTGTTTGTAGTACTTTAAGTGCTCTTTACTTTATTTCTACTTTTCTCTCTATCTATCTGGCTATTCGTGGAGGTGGGAACACCAAAACGGGGTCTGACTGAGGCAGGCCCCTATACAACCACCCAACAAATTTTTTCTCCCTCTTGTGTGTAGGTATTGAAGACACTCACGAGCTATAAGCTTCATCATTCACACGGTTATAAGTATCTCCTTCCTTTCTTCTCCTTATCCTTATCATTTATTCTTTACTTTACTTCAGTCCTACCACTTTATCACATTCTATCAGTTCTTAGTAATCTATTTGCTAGTAGCCACTTAGCCATTTTTTGAGACATTCTCGCTTTCTGGTCCCTACGAGATGCTAGCGCGCCTTTGGGACACTAGCATGCCGTGCTGTCATTTGTGTTATGCGCTGCCGTCCTCTGGTCGAGAGATTGTCAGTTTGTCCAAAAAATCTTCGTGACTTGCTCTTTCAGAATATGTAATTTTCAATGTCATTCCATTGAGGTAGTATATGGAAGTTTTCCCCGTGAGGCTCTTTGAACGAAGAGAACTCATGAGTAGTGAATCCCCCTATATTAGAGGTAGTTATGGATCTCTTCGACTAATTTTTCTAGTATTTGTTTGTTTCTCTTCCACCATAAATAGGTAATACAAAAACCATCTTGATTTTTATGGACCTTGAGACAATTGGTTAAGGAAAGGATTATTTTTTAAAGGGCATGAAATTGTTTGTTTTATGCTAATATCATTCTTGAATATTTGGAAAATTTATAGCAGTTGTCTGTAACAAGTTTTGCGATTAATATTATTGATAAGGGCTTAATCTTTGTTGATTGTGTTTAAACTCGTTAGGGTTTCTAGATAACAAGATTTGGCTGTAACTAAATAATTTCTTGGTGGTGATATTTGTAATTGTTTTGTTGCAAGGGTTTTTTTTTTAAGGACTATTTAGGGTTTTCCATTTAAACCCTAACCTGAGTTGGTTTGCAGTTATAGAAATAACTTTTAGAGATTATTATTTTCAGTGTCTTTAAAAGATAGCTTTCAGGCATTTTTCTATGTTACCTGAAAGTGGAATATGATGGTTCAGATATACTGTACAAAAGTGGTATTACATTAAAAATATTTATATTGATTTCTAGTTTATTGAAGGAAGATGTTGTCATTCTCATACAACATTCTTCATTGTGCTTATTGAAAATATTTTATACTCTTCTATTGAAATTCTAGGACTGCAATTTGCACTTCTAGGGTTCTGATAGAATACTATATTATTTTGCATTGTAAAGGAGTTGGTGCTCCTGTATCTTATGAAGTTGGTGCTTCTAAATTTTGTGGAGTTGGTGCTCTTGAACTTTATGGAGTTGGTACTCCTGTACTTTAAAGAGTTGGTGCTCTAAGTGAATAAAGAGAGATTTTTCGAGTGGTTTTTATTCCCCAAGAGGGTTTTCCACTCAGGACATATAATGTGTTATGAGATGGTTTTATGTGTGGTTTTTTTTCTTATCTATCTAATTTTAATGTGTCACCAAATACATTGAATGGTTATTAATCATCAGTCTTTCATATCTGCCAATATATATGTCAGGTTTCATGCATAAAAGGTTCTGGTTTAAAGTGAGCTCTGATACATATGAAAGTGTTAAGTTTCACCTCTATTAATGTTTCATGTTTAATTCATGGTTCATACAAATACAATACTGTTCATGCACAAGTCAAATTTGTTCTTTGAACTATCATTTGGTGTTTTGATTTAAAAGTCAAGTTTGCTTCACATACTGTCATTTGTCCTCTTTGTTCAAAAGAAAACATACAATATTACTTTTTGAAAAATTTGTGACTTTTATAAATCACTGATTCACCCCCCTCTTAGTGATTTTAGTCTTCCAACACGCATACCAAGTATTAAGCATATAATACATACATGACCCATAAACGATCAAAGTTGCAATCAAACATAACACACATGGCTAGAGATGACTATCACGTTATATAAAAATACAATGAAGGATGGTGATTTTATAGGAAGGAAAGGAGTGTCACCATAATGGCATGAAGTATGGTGTTTTGGACTTGAGTATTCAAATTATTGTCGCAAGTTGAGGGGAGGTACCCAAATGACATCCACCAACTCTATTTGAGGGTGGTCTTTCCTTGATATATCATATCAAGCCTATGTAGGTGCTCTAAGTATGTTGTTGACTCACATCTTGGCTAATTTTAATCACCTCATGAAATTTTTTAGTTGTCACTTAATTATGTAGCTCACTTTTTGTAGCCACAAAATCACTTGAACTAGATTTAGGAAAACATCAAGAGCCACTCCTTCCTACTCTCCATACCTCAATCCTAGATTTCTAAAATTCCAAATCAATCTTTGGACATGGTAGAGAAATCAATGCAACAAAATAATATAACAAATTAGACATAGTCCCACAAGGTTGAAAATAGAAGATAATAAGGATACTTGTTTTCTCCATTTTGACTCATTTGTATGTATTCACAAGTTCATGTAAATCACTATTGAGTAGAGACAAATTAATGCAACAATAAATAAATATCATCATTTTTCTTACATATATTCCAAAGATGTAAAAAACTAAATCACTTTGGAGACAATTCCTCTTGTAAAATAATTCAATCAAACAAGGGAGAAATTTCAATTTTTGTTTATATTTTTCACACTCAAAACCATATAAATTCTCTCTTTTTTAATTGATGAATGCTTGAAATTTTAAAACAATAATTTTAAAAAAAAATTAAAAATACCCTTTTGATTCCTACATGTACAACAACAACCTTTGGCACTAACTTTCACATTTTCTTATTTCTCAAAAAAAAAAAACTATAGCTAAGCCAAACAAAAATAAACATTTTAAAAAATACAAAACAATATTTTTTGTAGCAAAATCCATGGAATTTCAAACTAAAAACAAAGCCATGTATGCTACCACTTATGTGGGAATAACATCCATGACTTGAAATGATTCAAAATGCATGAGAAAAGAGTTTGAATTACCTTATTTGGAGCATGCCATAGGATAAATTTCATGCAACAAATTAGGTTTGAGAAACATATTCACATAAATCCAAACACACAATTAATGTCTTCATTTTTTGTCCAATCCAAGCCAACAATCCTCCAATTCAAGAAAAATCACTCAATTTCAAATTAAGAGAGAAAGAGAGGGTTTGAGAGAGCCATTTTGAGAAATAGATAAAAAATGAGAAGAATTCCTTCCCTTTTCTTTTATGTATTTTTCTATTTTCTATTTTCCTTTTATTTCTATTTTTCAATTAGTATTGATATAATTCAATTTAATGCTCAAATTGTTTTGAACATGAATTTCAAACATAATAAATAATTGAATAAACAAGGAATATTTAACTCATTAATTAATTCACCTATAATTTCTAATGTAACCAAGTAACTATTCCCTTTTTTCCTTCCTTATTTTATAATTCCCAAAATGCATAAGATATTGTTAACATACAATGATTCATCTAGAAAAAATTAATCAAGTGCAACTAGGAAAATAATCAATCACAATACAATCACATAATTACAAGATTTTCACAACACAAGTAGAATTTAAAATCACCTCTAATTTGGGTCCAAATTTACATTGGGTCCCATAAGACACATCTCACACTTGATCTAAGTACAATATGGATTAGCAAACACATTAGGCCGAATGTGACATCTCTAATATAACCATTATTGGGAAAATAACCCAAAATTGCACATTTATGTGGGGAAATAACCCTATACCTACACACTCAACTCCCACATCAAGTGTAGCTACACATATATAATATCCCAAAAAATGTTAAATTATCCAAAGAGGTACAATATCATATGTACATCATATAATCATATCACCTAGAATAACCCAATGCGAATGTTTATCATCCAAACATTAAAATATGGTATTCAATTAAAATACAAAATATTGAGATCATTTAATAATCCCATCACTAATCTTGATACATATATAGATAACAATGGACTAAAGCACTATGATAATCCATCTTAGAAAGTATAACACATGTATCTCAAGGTATAAAACACCATTCAAATTCCAACAAGACATCAACACATAGGGCCCTCATACTTTCAATGCACACAATAGTATGAATGAAATACATCAAGTCCTCACAAGGAACTTGTCACAACACCATACATACATCACAATGAAAACAATACCATAACTCATTCGGTCAACACATTAACCAATACATGATAAATAATCATAACCAAGACTATTAATGAAATGGTGAGGTTAAAACATCCTAAAACACTCAAAGTAACATACAAAAATATAACCTACACATCACATGCTACATACTCAAAAAAATAATGTTGATAATGAACAAATCAAATCAATAAATGTAAGGGAATCTCATCCAACCCCACTAAGATTAGGATCACTCCTAGAAGCTTAAAAATAGAAAAAAATAGGGTATTATTGTTATACAATCATTCAAACACAACAAATCTCACTAGATCAACCCTCTATACTCTCACCAATTCTAGGTCTCAAACTCATGACACACACCTCTCAAGGACCCAAGGTGCACAAACTAGTTGAACATCAACCACCAGGCATGCAACTACCCCAAACCCATAAACTTGTAAAATTTCTCTTCACAAGATTCACCAACACAAGCTTGTACTTCCTATAGTCTTTGCTAATATTGAGGCCTTAATCCATAAAACTACAACTCAAAATCTATATAAAACTATTCATCAAGGATATAGGAAAAACTACCTCATCTTCATACTCACCAAAATAGTTCCCCATTTCCCATCATGGTTTCTCTCCATAAGATCCTTTCAAAGGTACCAGTCCTAGAAAGTGTAGATTTCCTTAACACTGTAGCTTCTTGAAATAAAAATTATGATCAACTTATGAGTTATTGGAGGAAAGAATGTAGGAGAAATCCTCCTAAAAGTATAAGCACTCCCAAAAATCAAGGCTCAACAAACTAAAACTCATAAGAAAATATATAAGGAGGTGGCTGCATGTAGAAAGATGAGGGACCAAAAATTGGACACAACCACTTTTTGGTCCATCTAGGCTATAACACATCCGTGTTATTGCTTGGTAGTGATCAATCCTAGGTCAATCACTACCAAGTCATAATGCACTTCCATTTTAGGTTTGATGAAATAAAAAATTCAAAGAGTTTGAGTTCATTTGAACTTGGCCTCTTACCCCTACAATAGAAAACCATGAGAAAGAAAAAATAATGCACATGTCTAAATTCGATCAAGCTACCATCAAAATGCTACCAAAACATTCAAAAGGTCAAGGAGGTAGGTTTTTCTAGTTTTAAGTGAAAATTTGAATAAAATAACAATTTAGCAATTATTTTGGTTCAATGTTTTCTAATTTTCAAGAATTAAAAATCTTTTACAAATTCATAAAAACCCTACTTCACCAATTCATGAAAACCTTGTGAAGAACATGGACAACCAAACCCTTAAAAAAATCCTCCATTGGTTCCTCGACATCCTCTATAGACTCAAGAAAACATAATAGTTCAAATTGAAAACAATAAAAGGAACTCCAAATATTGATTGATAGATTGAGAAATCCAAGTGGAACTAGTTCCCATTAGAAAAAATTCTCCACCTCCTTGGAATATATCATCTCTCCTATAGTTTATGTGAGTGGTCAAATTAAATATGGTAGAATAAGAGGGAGGAAGCATGAAAATATTATGTCTCAGAATTATCTTGCCAGTAATTAAAAGAAAATAAATATTGAAATATTATTTGTGTGTATTGTTCGTTGATGCAAAAAATAATGTACCCCTACATAGTAGTTGCAAGAGGTTTCCTATCCATTGGTTGCAACACCAAGGAATTGTAGAATTTTTTGGGGAGAGGGGGTGGAAAATTTTTGAGTATTCGATCTATGCAACAATAATGAGGCCCCATTTTATTTTTTTGGAAACTCTATTGTGAGTTTTTCCTTAATGATATCTTGAGATAATTTGAAATGTGTGCCTTCCAAGGAAAATATGGGGGCTTTACACATGATAGAGAGTTGGCACATCATGCTCAGGACTAGGCACAAAGACCATATTGGGAGGAGGATAAGGATCCTTGAATGGTGACTTGATCATATTGGGTAGTGATGGTACAATTAGGCACTTTGATAGTTATTGTGGCTACTTGGGAAGGATTTTTTTGATGCGGCCAATGAAAAATTTGTATAAGATATTGTTGTTGTAGGTAAAGGGTACTATATTATAATATTAAGAAGCTTTACCATCATTATGTTGAGGGAAAGGTTGCATGTATATACCCAAGTGTTCATTAGGGGACTTATGGCCTTCAATATTGATTTCTCCTTGATTAATAAGATATTGCATAAATTTCTTGAGTCTCATGTAATTGGATATTTAATGACCATGAACTTTATGATCTAGTCATAAAAGCCATGTTCATTATACCAAGAGGGTTTAGGCACATCTAGACCAAGGGGTTTGATAGTTGGAACATTGACTAGCTTTTAGAGGATATATTCGATAGGTCCGCCCAAGGGAGTGTAGTCACATCGAGTATATATTTTTGGTTGGAATTTAGGTATAACCATATGGTGTTGGGGAGATCTATTATTTGAGATGATAATGGTATAGGTATTTGAATGTTTTAGACATGTTTCGAATCAGTTACACCATCATTAACTATGTTCTTGTTTTTGTTCTAAAAGTAGGATTTGTCACTAGATTGATTGTTGTCTTTACTCTCTTTATAGATATTTACTAATATTTTGGCTATAAGTTCTTTTTATATGGAAACTCCTTTTTATGATTTCATAAAAGGAGTGAGAACATTACATTTGTAAATGAAATCTTATTTCAAAATTTAAGTTATGAAAAAATATAGTTATGAGTTGTTTATTGGGTATGGGCCATGCAAAGTGACTAGCAAGATGTATCTATCTTTGTTAGAATGAGGAAAAGATTTCACCATTTTTTTAATGTTAAAAAGGTCTATAATTGTGATATCATGTTCTATTTTATAGGAAAATGAGTGACAATTATTGTGGCTACCTCAAAAAAGGTAGTGATAAGTACATGGGGAAGATCTATGAACCAATCAAAGGATTGTCCACCTAAGCTTCTAGGGAATAGTCTCAAGAGGTGTGTGTTAAGATAAGAGACCTCTTGGAATTTTATGTAGAATTAGTTGAGATTCTCCCTAGGATCTCTCTTTACTTGTACTTATTGAATTTCTACATCTCAAAATTTTGAGGAAATGGGATCATTGAGATTGACTTGTCAATAGAATAAGGATATAGCTCTTGGAATGTGTAAGTTTTCTTTTGATGTCCTAGTTAAAGTCCCTTAAGTGTGTCCTTTATTTTTTGAACATCTTGTGCCAAAAAAATTGTGATATTGAGGGATGGTGGTTAATAGTTGGCCATGGGAGGTTGTGAGGATGACATGTGAATTTGATGAATGGATGAAATAAAATTATAATATTAGAATTTTTGATAGGTATATGAGATTAGATTGGAATTTGAAGGTGTTGATAGGTTGATGAAATTGTTATGCCCTTACCCCTATAGTGTGTATCGGGTTATGAGTAGTCATCTTGTGGCTACCTTAACTCTTAATTAAGTCATATTATCATTATTATATTTTTATTTAGTTGTTTAGGTCTTCCTAAGGCTTGTATAGGGCTATCTAAGTTGGTTTGCGTGATATCCTAGGCATAAATAGGTATATATAAGAGGCAGTGAGTCTTATTTCATCATCTTATTGTGAATTATGTTCTCATTGGAGATATTTGGAGGTTTTCCCCCTTAAAGTGGCTTGTTATTCTTAGTTATTATTCAATATTTGTAGTATATTTCCTATCATATTCTTCTATTGTTCAAGTTATTTCATTACAAGTGGTATTAGAGCATGATCTTGGCATCGTTACGATAAGACATTTTTTTCAATTTTGAAGGTCATTTTATGAAACCTATATCTCCCAGATTTTTGCAAATATTTGTCTAATTTTTAAAGGGTTTTTGAAGGACATTTTAAATAAGCTACAGTCTAGATTTTAGAAGAATCAAAGTAGAATTGAGTGACTTATTGTAGAATTAGGGTTTCAACCCAATTTATTTGGAAAACTCATATCTCCCACATAGTGAATAATTGGTTCCTAATTTTTGTGGGTTTTTTAAGATAATTAGAATAGGCTATAGTCTAATTTTTAGAGCATTTAAAACAAAAATAAGCAATTTATTGGGAAATTAGGGTTTTCAAAAAATTCTCTCTCAAGGCTATAAATAATGTAATTTTAGGGAGATTTTTCTATTGGAGTGAGACCTAGGCCTTGGTAAGTTGTAAAAAAAAATAGTATGTTGGATTTATGATTTATTGCAAAATTATCTTTCTAGAACTTCTTTACAACTTTAGAAAAATTGAAATAACGAACGTCAAGAACAATCAAGAGAAAGAGAAAGAATAAGAACAAGAACAAGAACAAGAACAAGAACAAGAACAAGAACAAGATAAAGACAAGAGTAGGAACAAGAAGAAATAGTAGAAAATGAAGCAGTAGTAAAAAAGGAGATGAAGATGAAGAAAAAGAAAAAGGTTAGCATTGAGGACAATGCTTTTGTAGAGAGGAGGGAAATGTTATGCCCTTACCCCTATACTATGTATCGGGTTATGAGTAGTCGTCTTGTGGCTACCTTAACTCTTAATTAAGTCTTATCATTATTATATTGCTAGTTAGTTTATTTAGGTTGACCTAAGGCTTGTATAGGGCTATCTAAGTTGGCTTGGGTGATATCCTAGGCATAACTAGGTATATATAGGAGGTAGTGAGTCTTATTTCATCATCATATTGTGAATTATGTTTTCATTGGAGATATTTGGAGGTTTTCCCCCCTTGAAGTGGCTTGTTATTCTCAGTTATTATTCAACATTTGTAGCATTGTGTAAGTTATTTCATTACGAAAATTATATTGGAGGTTTGGATGGAATTTGTTATATTTAATGGGATGGATGTTGAAGTTTAAGGAGAAGGTATAGAATCTTGAGGTTTTGGAATATGCGATGAAATGTTTTGCATGCTAAATGGGATTTTGATGCACAATTATGATGTGGGGTTGATGGTTTGAGAGGTGATAGAAATATTAGAAGAATATTATGGAAGATGTGTAGGATCATAATGATTAGAAGAAGATGAAAGATTTGTGGGATTATAATGAGTAGAAGTTGGGGGTGTGAAAGGGGGTTGTTGGGTGATCTGGAAGATGTCAAAGCCATGTGGTAATTTGACACCTTTTTTACTTACCATAAGGATGTATTGATTAGGATGTTTCATGATATATCTTGATGCATTGAGTCCATGGCTTGGGTGTCTTGAGAAAAGTCCTCTAATGATGTGGGTGAATCTTGCTCATTTGAATTTTGATCATCCTCCTCTATGATGTAGGATGGCCACGGGAATGTGTTCCCCACAGGAACTTGATGGACCACTTCCTCAAAGAACATGTCATTGGATGATGGGATCTCTTGGGAGGGCATGAATTATTTTCTAGCTTGTGACCTTCTTATAGGAATCCAAGAAAAAGACCTAGGAATGATGGCGTTGAATGAAAGAAGTTAATAATGATGGGATAAGGAGATGAAAGGACAAAACTTGGATCTAAAATTAAAGAATTTGATTTTATTGATGATTATGGAAAGGGTATAATTATGGATTTGAAACAATGATGACAAATGGAAAGGGGATAATGATGATAGATGCAGCCTGCCCATGCTATGGAGAACCAATAGGTGTTAAAGGGGTATGACCAATATTATTGCAAGTAAATCTAGATCCTTGATAGATAGGGATGATTTTATTAATTAGAGTTGATAGTTACCTAATAGGGGATTTTATGGGGATGATTTAATTACTTAAGGTTGAAAGTTACCTAAACAAGGCTTGGGTGGGGATGATTTTCTTACTTATGGTTGACGACTACCTAAGTAAGGCTTGGATGGGGATTATTTTCTTACATAGGGTTGATATCTACCTAAGTAACGATTTGATGGGAATTTTTATAGATAACTTGGGAGAGACAAGTTCCCTTGAGCTAGGGAAACCAAAATGATAGAGGCTAACTTAATATGTTACTTGAGAGAGGCAAGTCTCCAAGCATTATACAAGCTAGTGGATAAAAAAGGATTAGGATCTAGATTCGACTCTTAACGAGATTTGTTTTTTAGCATATGATATGGATTTAGATTTATGATAAGATAGGTTAATGATGATATGGATTGGATTGGATTATAATATTGGTTAATAATTGAAGATAATGGATGGGAAGGATAAGATAGGTGGATGATGATAGATGATGGATTAGAAATATAGGATAAGTCAATGATGAAAGCAACAATGATAGAAAATGATAATGGTGAAATGATGACAAAGTATATGATTTATAATTTTTCTAAGGTCTAAGGATGATGATAATAGTTTTTAGGTTACAAAGGTAGATGAAAATGATGAGACAGTCAAAATATGGGAATTTTTGGATAGATATGATGAAAATGGTTGATGTTTTAGGTGAAATGATGGGATAAGAAGGGTTTCTAAGGTCAAGTTTAGGTCTAAAAAGGTAAATTTTTTAAATTGAAGCTCAAAAGTGGTCAAATGATAGTGAAATTATACAAACACAAATTTATAGAATAGAGGTTCCACTCTATGAAAGAAAGGCACAACTATATGAAGCAGAGACACCTTTCTAAGAAAAAAGGTACAATTTCATAGAAATATATGCGCACATTTTCTTAGGGAAGAAAGGGATGAACTGAATGATAGTTTGGAGGTATTTTGGATGATTTTGGAAAGAGATAAGCTAACAAAAAGACAGATTGGTTGAATCAAATCTCAAGGTGATAAGGATAATTGGATTCACTATTTTTGTACATGAAAACACACCAAGCATGGTAACACAATCCTATAATTAGTCATGTAGGTGTGTGTACTTAGCATGGGACCACCAAAAAAGGATAATACCTAAGATTGGTGTGAAACACCTCTCTTTCAAGAGTCGATAGCTAGAGATCTAGTGGCATAAGGGCTCACATTTTGTAAGATCTTGTCCTAAGATCTTTTATCTCCACTTAGGTAGATACATGATGAGTAACTTCAAGCATGATATTACACCCTACACCACACTAAACAATGATAAAGTGGTTTTGAATGCTTTTAAATACAATTTTTTTAATGTATTTATGAATGTCAAAAAGGAAATTAGGCTAAAGGCATGAACCATGGACAACAACCACAAAATTGTCTAAGTTCAAGCCATAAAGACCCTAATCTAACAATGAAGTACAAGATGACAATAGAAATCAAACGATAAATCAGATATACCTCAGCTCCTATGTCAAAGTTGATTCTCCTTCATTGCTCTTCTCAAGTTTTCTTGTTTTCTCTCAGATATGAAGTGTGCATAATCTACAAGCTCAATGTAGATGTATGATAGAAAAATATTAAAGAATGTGGTTCTTCAAGATGGATGAATAATAGAAAAATCTCAAAGAATGTGGTTAGATTGAAATCAGGTTGATAGCTTGATTTTATAGAAATTCAGATTTGATGAATGGTGAGGATTAAGAGGTGGAAAGATAAGATCAATGGTGGAAGATTGTTGAGAAGAAGAGGTGGATTAGTTAACTCAATGCACGAGGAGTGAAGTGAGCTAAGTATGGAGATAACTGATTGCATGAAAGATGAACTAAAAGAAAGTGTTAGATAGAAGGTGAATTAGATTTGCATGAGGATTTAATAATTAATTAAAATACTTAATTATTATTAGATTTCATTTATTTGGAGAATGGATATATTTAGATAAATTAAATAATTAAAATAATGATCTAATTTAGGAGATGGTGCATATATAATTAAATAATTATAGTAATTATTTAACTATAGAGGAAAAGAGGGAAATTAAAAATTAAATAATTAAAAACAATTATTTAATTATATATGAAAAGGAGATGGATAATTAAATAAATAATAATAATAATTTATTTAATTAAATTGGAAGAATAAAGTAATTAGTGACATAATTAAAAAAATAAAATTTATTTAATTAATCAAAGAAGAATAAAGATAAAGTGAATTAATTAAATAATATTAAATTATTTAATTAATATAATAATGTGATACTAATGAATAATTAAATAATTGATAATTATTTAGTCATGTGGAAAAGATGTAAGTTAGTGTAAAATTTTGTTTGTAGGTTTAGGACATTTTTTAGTGTCTACATTTTACCCCTCTTTGATAGAATGTGATTTTGAGCATCATGTCAAAGAAAAATTGGAAAAACTTCAGTCCAAGACGTGCCTCAGTATACCTCGACATGCCTTGGTATACCTCGACATGCCTTGGTATACCCTGACATGGCTCAGTATACCCGACATGCCTTAGTAAAGGCGGGATAATGTGGTGCCCCCTTAGTAAGTTCAATGAAAATTCTAGACAATGAGCTAAATTTATCAACAAGCTGGTTTGATGCGTGCAAGGACTGACAAAAGAAGTGTTAATTAGAAGAAAATGTTAGTAAGAAGTGAAGAATAGTTAGATGAATTGGAATGGGATGGATTAAATGGATTGAAATTGTTGTAGAATTTTGTTGATAGATTTTGAGATTTAACTTTTATACACGATTATCATCATAGAAATTTTATTTTGGTAATGAATAACATACACCAAGGTATGACATAGACCAAGGTGTGAAGTGTTATGCCTTTTCATAAACAGACACATTACAAAAAAGGAATGTCATGATGCATGCTATTGACAATAGAATCTTGTAAGAATAAGTGAGGCAGTAACCACAAAGCATGTTAGTCATAACACAAGAAAGCATTAGATGACCTTTAACTTGCATAGGGAATTTTGATTATGTTATATGGAACCCCAATCACACACAAGGAACTTAGTTTCCCAAGTCATATTGGCAAGACAAACCACAAATGGAAATAAAAGAGAAAAAGGTCATGATCCATCATCACTTCTCTCATCACTTGTAAGCTTCCTTGAGGTGCATAGTAACATGACCAAAGATAAATCATATAAAAAGATAAGACTAACTAGACAAAAAAAGTCAACAACCATTTAGATATTCTTTTCAATCAATAAGTGTTTGCATGATAGGATTAAGGATAATGTATGGTTTTAGAAAATGAAGCATGTTGTATAAGATGTCAAGTTTGGTTTTGATGATGGAACATCCTGTATAAGACAAATGATAGGATTATGTTTGGTTTAAGGGATGAGACATCTTGTATAAGATACTTGGTCTGGTTTCAATAATGTACAAACATCTTGTATAAGACAAATGATAGCTGATAAGGGTAATTGATGTTTATAGATACTTATGATTAGGCAATCGATCCGTTAGAATTGGAGACTAATTGGATAAATTGTCTATTGTTTCATGATTTATTAAGCTCGGTTATCTATAGGATATCTTATTTGTGTCTAATCAAGGTGTCAACCTTAGCAAGGGATAGTTTATTATAGAATGTCGACTGTAATAGACAAAAAGTTTATTTTGACAGACCTTAAAGAATAGACCTAGGCCTCAGGGGCTCTTCAATGATGGACTTGCCTACGTACTTGCGTAGAGGATACATAGTTTAATTATTTGGACTAAAATTCGCACATGCTTGATGGTCAATATTGTTTTTGACATTTTATGACTATTTTTGGACTGTTAATTTTTTTATGTTTTTGTATTTTTGGAATATTTGAATGTTTTTGGATTTGTGGAAAATTTGAATGCTTTTGGATTTTTGTTGTGATAATGTCCTTTGATACCATGTCTAAGATCTCATGTGAAAATCTAGGTCGAGGGTTTTTCCCCTAGTTAGGTATAAGACTAGTTATTATGGATGGAGTTGGGTGGGAAAACTTTATTATGGAAGGTGATATTTTGTTATGGATGGTATGCTATAAGGATTGTGAAAAATACATGTGAAAGATACAAACAAGAAAGCAAACAAGTATGCATAAGGATACAAGGAAAACATGATCTTTCCCCTAGTCAAACTAAAAACCAATTGATTGGTGATGATAATGATGACGTCATTGATATGGGAATGACACATCTTGAAAACAACGTGAGGACTAGGAAAGACATATCCCATTGATGATAAAAATTCAAGGTTTTTAGCAAGGCTAGGAACAAAACCAAGGAATGTTTTGGATTATGCACTAGGTTGCATGGCAAGATTGTATGGATTAGGCTTGTTGTATTTGGATGCATTAACCTTAGGACTAGATGGGATTATAGAGGGATGTTGGATAAGTGGATTAGAATATTTAAATCAATGACAAAGGAAAACCAAGTCCAACAATAGGTATGAAAGGATTAATGGATTTCTTTGGTAAAGGACAGACGACATGGGGATTATTGGATGGAAGAATTAGCATATGATCTCCAAGGACTATGTTTCATAAGGATAATTATTTTTCTTTGAGATATGGGTTTGGATAATACTATGTAGGAAATGATATGATATTTCATGGATAGTGTATTGATGGATAGGGGTCATTGCTGTCACAATTCCCTAATCATTTAATCTTTATTTGTCAACCCAGGGGTGTCTAAAGTTATTTGCGGTAAGAGTGGGATTGGTTTTGAGGGGGTTTGTTGTGGTTCCACCTTGTCAGGAGCGGTTCAGAGTTGTTCCTTCCTTATTGGAAGTGGCTCTATGCTATCCCATGCTATTCTTCTAGCTTGTTTCTTACTTAAATTTATTCTAAAGATTTGAATCTAAATTATTTTAAAATAGAAAATGTGTAGAGATAGGTCATATTCCAAGCTAAATCAAATGTTGAGGACTGGATGATTAACTTAATCTATTTGCAGGAAAACATGAATCTAACATTTACCCAAATTCAAGATCTAGAATTTAAATATAACTTTGAAAAACAAGCTACTCTAATCCTCATTCATTCAATCTAACAAGTAATAATTTCTACTCTACTCATATTCCATTAAAAACATAATCATTTATCAATGTTGAACTAACTGTTTGATCTGCAATTCAGTTAACTAGAATGTAAACTGAAAGGACTCTATTTATTTAATTAACACAATAATCGATCTAGGATTTAATTAACACAATAATCAATCTAAGATTTACAATGATAGATTTGAGATGTATTCTATCATTTAACTTATTAAACCATTCTAAGAACAAAGATGAAGTTTTAAATGAATGAAGATCAACTATGAACTTAATAGGATCACCTTCCTTTAGTAGAGCAGGCCTTGCTCTACCTTTGGAGGGATCCAACAAAGAATTTGGATCAAATTTTTTTTATTTTCATCAAATTTGCCCAAAGAGGGGAAAACTACAAATTGTTTCAATTGGGAATTGAAAAATAGAGAAAACTTGTAATCAAAAACTAAGATAATCTAATACCGAACTAGCTTGAGACTGGATACATATATCCATCTCTTATTTGAAAATAGGAAAAAGAGGGAAATTAAACTAGTTGGATAGTCTATAAAAGATATCTTGGAGTGCAGGGGAAACAATCGTGAAGATCTTGCAACTATCTTCAATTAACGTCAAATAGAATTGCAAAGCTGAAACATGTGCTTAGCTGGAGCTACTGCTAGGTTGATAGGTAACTTGGTTGAGGATGTTGAGCTATAAAAGGTTAGCTTCCAATCTCATTTTGAATGGGAAATGGTTAACACTTGATTCTAATAAGTAAATGCTTCTTCTAGTTATGCATTAAATACACACCATCATGAAACAATCACACATTAAATATCATTTTAATCATGCATTTAACAAAAAAAACATTTATAAAAAAATTATATTCTAAGTTCTTATGCATAATTAAGTTCATATTTGAAGTATATAAAAGGTAATATCATATGTTCTTAATCCAAACATAAAGTATCAAGTGTTAATATTGCAAAATATATGAAGTCCTTAGAAGGCTTCATCATCCTCCCCTTCCTACTCATAACCATGTCCTCATGGTTATAGATCGATGATATCATGGATGTCCTTGTTCAGTGTTTCTATCCATAAAGCACAATAAAAAATTTGTCTTCTATATTCCTTTGTTGATTTGTATTTTTTGAAATAACTGTGATTCTATTCTAATTTCTCATAGAAGGTTTTCAAAACTTTAGCTAGTATTCTATCTGGTGCATTGATTTTAGGTATGGGAATGATGATGATAGGCATCTTGAATCTCATGCCAATCCACAATTCCTTCTGTTCATGTATCAAATTGATTATATGTCTTACTTTGGTCAAGCTCCACCTAATGTTATTTGGGCTGATGGGCTCCCTCCTCTTCAATGGATTTGGAATCAAGTTAAATCTATCAATGCATGCCTAGGGAGCTACTGGTGCTAACATTCCATCTACATCTTGAAAGCATTCTATAATCTTCAGTAAATTAGTCCTATACAACATCATTGAGCCTAGCCATTGACCTGAATCTCTTAAAATATTGAATTGCATTAGGTGTCTCTCCCCTCATGGGCAGACCATACCTTTTCTAGGCATCCCTGTGTTCTCCCATTCTCTTTGTCCATTCCACTTGATTCTATAATAAGGAGACAAAAGATTTGATTTGTAGTTCTCCAACATAAATATTAAGAAGTGAGTCACTTATATCACCCATGAGAAAATCATGTTTGTAGAATCCACACATTTGATTTTGAACATTAGGATGACTATTAAAATACGATTGAAGGAAAGCATTATCAATCTAGAAATCCAGAGGTCTCTTCAATATTAGTTGGTTCAACTTCCACTTAAAAAACATTTCCCTAAGGAATAAACCATACATCCCTGGAGGTTTTCTAGTTGCAACAAGTGCAAAAGCAATATCTATAGCTTCAGTTAATCTGCCTTTTGCTTCATTTCTTTCCTTATTAATTTCTTCTATTCTATCCTAAAGCTATTTATTGATTTGTTTATAATTCATAGAAGTAAGTTAAAGATACCTTGGATCTATGGCCTTTTCCTTGGGTTTATCCTTTGGTGGAGGTACACAAAGTAAACCAGAAGGTGGATATACAATTTGTTCTGGTTTTGTTGTTTTAGGAGCTGTTTGTTGCCTTCTTTCCATCTCCTCTTTTAACCCCTGAATTTCACTGTCTTTTTGTTCACACTGTTCAATCATCTTGGCTAGATCTCCTTTCACATTTTCTAGTTGTTTAAGCAGTTGATTTGTGTCTTGTTGGACTTGTGACTTTAGTGTTTCCATTTCGGTTTCAAATTTTGATATCTCTTCATCTCTTTGTTTTAATTTCATTTTTAGTATCATGTTTTGCATTCTGTATTCTTGTATTTATTTTTCCAATCTTGATAAATTCAATGCAATTTTAATTTGTGTTTCTTCCTCTTTCCTCCAATTTAAATCACTATCTATCTCTTCTAGATGTTCTAAAGGATGCTTTCCTTCTTTTTGGACAAATACTTCTTCCATTTGTTAAGTAAATTGAGTTGGGGAACTAAAAACATTAGGAATTTGAACTTCACTTTCTTCTTCTTCTAAACGGTATTTTTGAGTAGTAGGTCTTCCTTCATGAATGCTAGGGCTTGGAATAAATGATTCCTTAACAGGGGAACTAGAAAATAACTCTAGGGAGTTGTTCTTTGGTGACTAAGAATCTTCTTTTTCTTTTTTAGCCTCCTCTGCCTCAGATTCTTCAATTTGAACTATGGGAGGAGATCTACGAGATTCTCTCTTCTTCCCTCTTTTTAATTTCTTTCCTCCTTCATGTTTTTCTAATTTTTCAGCCTATTTCCCCTTTTTCAATATTTTATCTTTTCTAGTCTCTTTTTCCTTTTTAGGGATTTCTTTCTCAGTTTCAATTTCCTCTGAGGTTTTGATCTCCTTTGCTTTCCTTTTCTTGGAAGGCGTTGATTCCTTAGGGTATTTTTTTCTAGGCCTTCCTAAATTTTTTTCCCCAATTTCTTTTGAACTTTTCCCTTTTCTATTTTTAGAGTTCTAGTCATGGGGGTTTTATACTTCCCTAAACCCTTACCCTCAACATTCAACAAAAATTGTATCCATTTTTATTCACCATTAGGTTTTTGTATGAAATGATGCTTAACAATCAAGTGCATTAAACCATGATGCGTAATTCTACTTTATTTCTCTTTGCATCTCATTTCCATGTCACTAACTTGTGAAAATAAGAATGCGAGAAAATTTAACCTTACCTCAGGTTTATCTTGCCCATGGCAAACATGAATCAACAACCACAAAGCCGGCCCCAACACTGAAGCATACTGACCCTTGTAGGTGAAATATTTCATCAAGTAGTGCACTATTGAAGACCAGGGCTCTTGAAGACTTCCTCTTTCAATGCCCTTGTTTTTCCCTTTGTGAACTTGAAAAATTGGCTGAGGTTTTGGGTCAATGCGAAACATTTGTAGAAGCTCTTTTAAATCATGTTGACCCCGTTTAACAATTTCTCCTTCAGCTGGGATTCCAGACAAGACACTAATTATAGCTATGGATATTGGAATAGTTTCTCCTCTCACAATAGTGAAGCTGAGGTGGAAATTCCTATCAAATTCTTGAATGATGTCCCATTCATACCTTTCATATTTGAGTATAAGGTTGAGCCATCCTTCTTGTAACCATCTCCTTGTTTCATTATTTAGAACTGCCTCTTTTGGCTTGACCATTTTCTTGTATCCCATTTTCACTAACTGGAGACTTTGAGAAATTCAGAAACAATCTTTAGTTAGGAGAAAATGCAGAAAAATGAGATTACAGGAATGACAATGAGACTTTTTCTTTTTGCTGAATAAATTTGAAATACCTTATAGTTGTTTCTCGATATTAAATGTCATTTACTCGACATTATGTTTAGTTTAAACCAGAGTATATTTCGAATGCATGAGATATCTTTCCAACTAAATTGCTTAAAATTTTGTTGGTGAAAGGTGGCGAGAGTACATTTACTGAAGTTGGCATACAGATCGCTTACTTCCGAAACCATAACCTCATAATCATTACTTGATAACTAATGTCACCTCACAATATCCACCCAATAAATTACATTTGGATTTTAACTAAATGACATGACCTTTTAAACAACTCTATGACAAATAATTAAATGCATTTAAACCTTCGAGAAATAAATGCATCATATAAATACTTACCCCATTGGTGTGATATGATATTGATTTGACTAGTGACTTATCCGATGATGAAATTTACTAGAACAATCTTTGATTTTTCCAAAAAGGATCAAAATATTTGCTTTTTCCAAAAAGGATCAACATTTTCCAGAGTTCTTCAGACTATATGATGTACTCAATCATAGTTAATAAATATAACACGC